>JAGTTH010000203.1:0-19934 GCA_022606485.1 Agraylea sexmaculata | reverse complement strand
GTTCAAGATCTAAGGCCATCTTAAGACACTTGTTTTGGACAATTTGAATTTTATTAATATGACTTTTGCCGCAGTAGACCAAGCTGGGCATCCATACAAGAGAATCGGTCTGATAATTGATTTATAAAGAAGTAGCTTATTCTTGGGTGACAGCTGACTACGCCTGTTAATAAGTGGATATAAGGTGTTAATAGCCACGTTGCTCTTGTCCACAGCATATTTTACATGCTTGGACCAGTTCAACTTGGAGTCTAAGATAACTCCCAAATACTTGACTTCTTTGAGCCAAGGAATTTGTTCGTTATTGATACTAAGAGGGGGGATGTGGGATCGCTTTTTTTTGTTAGTAAATATTATTGCTTCAGTTTTACTCTCGTTGAGTTTTAATTTCCAGCGAGAGTGATACTGTGTTAGTAGGTCTACAGATGCTTGGAGGCGTCTACGAATTGTGTCTAATCTGTAAGATGATGTGAATATAGCGGTGTCATCCGCGTAAAGAGCTAAGGAGCAATTACGAGGAATAGGGATGTCATGAATGAAGAGATTGAAAAGATAAGGAGCGATAATACTTCCTTGCGGAACTCCCGCAAGGATTGGATGCTGTACAGATTTAACATTGTTAATATCTACTGAGAATTTTCTGTTAGTAAGATAAGATTGAATAACTTTGGTGAGATATGGTGGAGTGTTAGTGTTAATTAGTTTGTGAATGATACCATCAAACCAGACTACATCAAAAGCTTTGGCAAAGTCCAGGAAAATCATTCCCGTACTTTTTTTATTATTAAAATTTCCTCTAACATGCTGTGAGATTCTTGTTAGTTGTGAAGTGGTACAATGGCCCGGTCTAAATCCGAATTGTTCATTAGGAATGACGCAATCCAGAGTTTTTCGCAGGCAGGTTAATATGACTTTCTCTAGGATTTTACTCATGCAGGGGAGGAGACTGATAGGACGATAGCTACTGGGAAGGGATTTGTCTTTACCAGGTTTAAATATAGGGACTACTTTAGCTGCTTTCCAATTATCTGGAAAATATCCAAGAATAAGACACGAGTTAAATATTTTAACCAAACAATCAAGAGCCTTTTGTGGTAAGTGTTTAATAAGAGTGTTGTTAATGTTGTCGTGTCCTGGTGATTTTTTATGTTTTGAGTTTTGAATAATATCAGAGATTTCAGAAAGAGTTACCTCGTCAATCTCACATTCAGAATAGTTGTGAAGATTCCTAATTGACTTAGTAACTGCTTGTTCTGTGAGACTATCTGTAGTGTCATTATGTGTCAATGTGTGTGCTTTAACGAATGTTTCAGCGATGAGATCAACTTTCTCCTGCGCCTTGTAAATAATTTTATTACAGTCTTCGCTCCAGAGCGGAGGGATAAAGGATGTTTTTCTAGTCATCGACTTACACATCTGCCAAAGTGAGTTATTTTGCGTTTTGAGAGACCTTATCTTCTGTTCCCAGGATTCATTTTTATGAATTTTAATTTTATGTTTAATTTCTAAAATTAGCGCATTTATGACAGATTTGAGTTTACAATTTCTTTTCTTTCGCCACTGATTCATTAATCTATTTTTTACATGAATTAAGTCCACAATTTCAGATGGAAGTTTGTTCTTAAAAGTATTGTTAATTGTTTTAACAGGAATATATAAGGCGGCGGCGTTCTTAATAGAATCTGTGAGTGTAGTGATTGCATTGTCAACGTGAGATGTGTTGTTAGTGTCGAATTTAAGTGTAACGTTATTGTTAATATGAGTTTTGTAAGCGTTCCAATTAGCCGTCTCATAACTAAAGAAGGTTTTTTGGGTGATTTTGTAATTTCCGCCGATGTTAAATACAATAGGGAGATGATCGGAGGAAAGTGACTGTATTACGTCAACTTCGGTGAGAGAAGGACAACCCTTAACCACTGCAATATCAAGGATGGATGGATATCCTTTGGGTGGGAAATGCGTTGGACTTTCGGGGAAAAGGATACGAAAGTCTTTTTTATCACAATATTCTCTTAGTAAACGGCCATCCTTATTTCCGCGAATACAGTGCCAAAAGTGTTTTTACAATTAAGATCACCAGCAATTATAACATCCTTACCGAGAGACATAATTTTGTGGATATCATCTTGACAAATTTCTATTTTGGGTGGCTTATAAACCGAGGCAATAATGTGAGTTTTATTATTAATAGATACACTAATTGCTATTGCTTCAATTGAGTTAGTATTACGAATTACAACTTTCGAATGACATATAGAGTCTTTCATTACGATTAAAACACCACCCCCTGTTTTGCAAACTCGATCGTTGCGGAGTATTACAAAACCTGGTCTTCTCAGAATTATATTTGTATTAAGAAACGTTTCACTTATCAATGCAATGTCAACACTTTCTCTTAACATAAAGTCAATCATTTCGTCGAATTTATTTGAAATTCCCCGGGAATTCCAAGCAACAATCTTAATATTAGAACAGTGACTAACCTTAGACATTATCAAGCGATGCGGCGAGCTCCATGATGAGATATATCCTTTCATTCTTTGTCTGACATGTCTTTAGCTTCCGCTGAAGCTCTTGAACCTTCAATACAAGAGTCATCAGGTCTCCTATCGGCATATCAGCACTAGTGGGCGTGGCTTCGTAAGTCGGCGATGGATCGGTCGTCTTTGGAGCCGAGGCAGGGGGAGTACCTCGGGCGATTTGAGACCAGGTCTGGCCTCCAGCGGGGATTATCATCGGCGATACGACGACTGGGTTAACTCCTGGACCACGAGTCACCTGTGACCAGGAGCGACCGCCCGTGATATTCGGTGGCGGCGCAAGAGAGTATCGGATGACTGGCTTCGTCGGTACGGTCGATGGCTTTGGGGCGGCCCTAAATTCGCGATATCTCAGGCGTTTAGGGCAGTCTCTGTAGTTGGCGGTATGATCACCGCCACAATTACAACACTTGGCTGGAGTGTCCGGTGTCTTCATGCATGACGCCGTTGAATGATCTCCTCCACATTTTACACATTTGTGTGGCTTGTTGCAGTTGGCTGCTGCATGCGAGAATTCTTGGCACCTAAAACATTGCGTGGTGTTTTGATTATTGGTGTACTTTTCTATGCTTATTTTGCAATGGCAAAGGAATTGAATTTTTTTGAACATATTCATATCAGTACTCGGATCAAGATGTATGAGGTAAAGAGGATTTCTAGTGGGCTGTCCGTTTTTTCCCTTCATTTGAAAAATGTTAAGAAGAGTGAAATTAAGTTTACTGATTTCCTCTCTGATTTCATCCGTTGAAATGAGAGGAAGGCCTTTGATGACGCATTTTTTGGCTTTTCATCTTTTATGGTAAAAGTATGATATTCTTTCTCGAGGGATTTAAGCCCAGCCTTTAACGTGTTGAAATCTTCCAAGTTGCGAGTCTGAATGCGAACCTGGTTGTTTCCTTTATAGTTAAGGTTAAAATCGGACTTAGTGAATTTTTTTATGAGAGTGATGTTATCCGAATGGGTTGAAGCTTTTAGAAAAATGGGAGGAATAATGCTCTTTGATTTGGGAGACGACAATTTTACTTCGTTAAGAGACGCGAATCTGTTATTGGATGGGATAGTAGTTGTATTTGGGGTAACGGCTCTAGGACGTTTGGCAGGATTTTTGGGTTGGAAGAATCCATCAATTGATGTTTGAGATACTGAAGTAGACGGAGACATTGTAATTATACGGTGTGATAGATAAGGAATTGAAAAATAAACCGGTACAACCTGATTTTTGTTGATTGATGTCGGGAATTTCGCTTTCGAAATAACTCGGGAATGAGTGTGCACGTTGGGTAAACACTTCACAATTTAGAAAGTAGAATAGCTGCGAAAGAGGTCTGCACCCTTCAAGCGTTCGGTAGCGAATGATATCAAAATTATGGTTGATGTATCAAGATAACGCTTTTTCTTGGTAGATAGGCTCCGTGAATATAATAAAATGTTAATTTTATTAATATTGTAATACCTATGCCATGTTCTAAATTGTCTAATAAGTGGAATCGGTTATATCGATTCAGTTTGAGTTTATAGTACAAGTGGGCCGATGTGGAAAGCAGTTGTTCAGTTTACTGTCACCACTTGGTGTACTGGTTCCAAACAATCTATGTTCCGTATACTATTGCCTTACTCTCTACCTTGATACACAAATACATATATATTATACCTGTTCTACTATGTATATGTGTCAATGTTTGGATCCTGAAACTTTGAGCTGCAAATTCCGAAAGTGCACCATACCAAATACCAACAACCACTACCTTCAATTACCTCGGCACCCTCTTCATCATAAATGATTAACAATATTCGTTCCTTTGTGATTAGACTCTATATTCATGTTCTATACCTATTAATAAAGTGTATAATATCGGCTGGTATTCTTTCATTATTTATAAAATGATTGATAGGCCAAACGCGTAATGGAGATCGAAGGTAAAAACACAAGTGGCAGTCGGCGTCGCCTGGCAAAAGTAGGATGAGGAGTTTGAACCAGTGAGACCATTAAAATAACAAATGAGTGGCCGACCCGAATGGTTTATTTGAGTTTGGGTAGTTGGCAGTAGGATCAGAGTGATGGCCCAAGTTCTACAACCAGCGACACTCTATACTCTATTGTGCCTGTGCTGCTACGCCGCTGTAGCGGGTTACGCCTCTACGCCGTAACTGATCGTGCTATTCAAGTCGACAAGCTACACCAATGAACATTTAAAACAATACAAAGATAATATGGTATTTTAAAAACTAAACAGTACACATACCTAATATACGTTGATATATTAGGTATGTGTATATACCTAATATATTGATGCGTATACGTAGTCCGCTTAAAATGTAATGTGAAATTCAAAAAAATTATCATTAAGGAAACAATTTAACTATTAATTAATGAGTTATTACTGTAACTTATTTATAACGAAGGTTTATCTTATATCAATTATATAGATATTTTTAAATATACCTACCCACTCTTATTCATAGAAAAATATAATAATCCAACTTAAGAGATAATATTTCATTTTAGAACTCTTGATACTTAACCATTATAAATTAAAATAATAATTCATGTAGTCGTCTTAAAAATTTTCTTTTTTTAGCACATTATAAATTTTTATTTTCTTTAAAAAATATTACTGTGAGTAATTTTTAAAAATCAAATAAATAATTGTGTGGTGGACACTTAATTTTAATTAACATATTTTTATTATATTTATATATAAAAAGCGAAAATTACAACATCTCATACAACATAGTAGTTAGTGCATCTGGAGCCATACTAAAAGAGATAGGTTCGAGTCCTGACTGAGATGATTAGTGTATTGCGGTTAATTCATTTTTAGCAAAATTATATCGCTTAAGTACACTTTAATATAATGTGAAAGTATGTAAAATCTCTGTGGGTTTTTGTATTTTTTTCCATAAACAATGTTATGACTTATTAATTATTTTAATTACCAATTGATTGTACTCTGTATCAAAATAAGTAAAATACCTGGTGTTTAAACTTAATATTGTAACATCTAATATTGTAATCATAATGTATCAAAACATTGTATGTAATTTATATTTAATAAAAAATTGTATAATAATAATGCAAAATCCCTGATTGGTCCAAGTGATTTCAGAAAAATATTATATGAATGTTGGAATAATACACTGCAAAAATACTGTCGTAAGAAAATATTTATTGTGCGATACCAGGATAAGAATTCGGAATAATGAACTTAAACAAATCTCGATTTCCGGTATCTGTTTCAGCTACTGAATAAAATCTTCGATGAAGCCTAAATAAATACAATCCAGGGAGACATTGTCGGAATCGTAAATTACACGCGTGCGAATCCAAAGTCATTTCACATTATCTGAACATCGAGGGTTGGTATTACTTGTATTCACATTGCAAGAGATCCTTCCTTGGCCTTATGGGGGTGGAATATATACCAGTGACAACACATACGATCCCCCATTCCTTTTTATCCATTTTACGAGATAAATAAAGCGACACAGTCACACTTAACATCCGTAAATTTGAACAAACGACTCCTTTGTGGATCTTTATATCAATATTGACAGTTTTTCAATTTTCTTTGTATTTAAAACACTCAAATTTATATACTTAATAACAATATATTTATATATATATATATATATATATATATATATATATATATATATATATATATATATATATATATATATATATATATATATATATATATATATATATATATATTATTTGTGCGTTTCCTTTTTTTGTTATTGTCACACAGGCATTTTTATTTTTTTTTTGTAAAAGTTAAAAGCGTTAATTAAATAAATAAATAAATTATATAATATTGAACTAGAAGTTTTGTAATCGATATTTAAAAAGCATAAAAAATATTTTAATAATTTCATATTTTTTGCTTAACCGAATCTTCCTCTTATCGTAAGGAAATGGATTCGACGTTGCAGGAAATTTATTCGTTCACCAGAAATCGGATTCTTTTTTCACATTCTCCCGAAATATTTTCACACCGCTTAAAGCCCCTAATTTGAGTGTTATTGATTGACACGTCAAAAATATGACGGGTACTTTTAGATTCATCAAAGGGAATTCTCGATGTCTTTATAATTTCAATATAGGAAAAGTCATTCCAAAGTTCAAACACTTAATTCTTGATTGTTTTATAAATAAACTAACGTTTATATTTTTATTCAAATAAGGACATTGAAGCCAATCGATTAGTTTAAGAGTGAATTAATGTGACAAACAAAGTTAGTTCATTAGAGTTGAACCGATCAAACAGTGTCTATTTTAGTCTTTACAAAGTTCCTCAACTCTGTCTCTCTGTAAAGCGTCATTGCTAAGAAGTTTATTAAAATGAACATTAAAGAGTCACAAAGTACACGATGGAGTAAACATCTGAAAGGAATCCTCTCAAACGGTCTGTTCGCGTATGTGATTTTTTTATTATCTAACACCGTGAAGAAAGTTTTCGGAGAAATGGTTTTAAATTTCCGCACCCGACGACAGATAAATGGGTAAATACACTCAACTTTTCCCATTTCACCTGTTATTCGTGGCGCCTGCGGTGAATGCGTGTAGAGTTCCAAAAATAAATAAAATGGGACTTAGCTTTCTGGCCTTTTGTGTGGAAATTTACGAGCTTGAATTTCAATTAGCGATCGAGATAAAGTTGCTTTCAGATTAACCACACAAATGGTTTTTCTACACTTTGATAGCGAAACCGCAAAGAAAGTTTTCAATACAAATGTGTTGGTTGTTTTATATTTGTGGTGCTGTTTAGGTTTATCAGATAAGTCAATCAAAGATATACAATTTCCGATAGAGGGGTGTGACGGAGGTTGTCCATTCTATTATATATAATTGGGGTGGATGACGGCTGCGAATTTCATAATTTTAATAAGGGATTGAGTATATTTGACGGAGGTCAAAGGCAATAATTTTGTTTACGAGACCTCCTGTAACAATACAGATACTGACCTGACATTTGAAAGGTTAGTCAATTTGCATCACTACAACAATCCTACACTTGATCTTCCACTTCAAATTTAATTTAACAGATGATCAAACAAAAATCAGCCCGTATTTTAAGATTAAGCATACAATTTATCTACTATGACTTAATATTTTTTACTGAACAAAAATATTCAATTATGATAAATTTCATAAGTAAATATCTGACTTCGTTATTAATATATTATACTAATAATTAAACAAATTAATCAACTCTTTCGGTTTATTAAAAAATGAGTCATCATTTTCCTATGCATACTCGACAGGCGTTTCAATATAGTTTCAACGAGATAATTCAATCTGGGGGGATTCTAATAAATTCAAGTTGAATTCGTTTGATATTTCATAATTATAATGTTTTTTAATTTATAAAAAATGTACTCTTATTGAATGAATTAATTTAAAAATCAAATTATATTTACATAATTGATATTTTATGTGTATAAATTTTCAATTATTAAATTTTGTCCTTTGGAGAAATATTTAAAGTAAAATAAGCAGTTGACAAAATTCTTTTGTATACAGATTTGACACAGATGTCGCTTATTTGCGGAAAATCCTGATATTCCTGTTTTCCCAACAAATCCTTAAAATCGTTTGACTTCAGAATTCCAGATGGCAGTTGTTGTCTAAACATTTCATGAAATTTATATAAAACCTTCCAGATATTTAACAAGATGTCGTTGAAATGAACTCATTTAAATTATTTTATCAATATGAAGTTGTAAAAATAAATATTTGAGTAAATTTTTTTAGTTAAAATAGTCACGTTTTTGTTTATTTTAATTAATATTTTGGCTTTATTTGGTTTTTAGTTATGAAATATGTAATAAAAGAGTTTTTATATTTTTTCCCCACTTATGTATTATTATATGATTATTTTAATATTGTTTAAGTATCAAAATAATATTGTTAAAATTAGTAAAAGACTATGGCTTAATCTTACACTTATCAATTAAATAATTTTGGTTTATATTTAATATTTAATAAAATGTAAAACAATTATTATAATACTATTTAATATTAAGGGATATATTATAATAATCTTCATTTAATAGCAAAGACTTTTAAATATTAATTTATCTGTTATTACGACTTGGAGATTGGAAATAATATTAATAAAATCCCGATCAATCGTCTTGATCCAGGTTTACCCTGATTTCCTGTATTGTATGGTAAATACGGATTATTAAGTCGGAGTAATCACCGACAGACAATTAATTAACACGTCGTTATGTCTAAAAAACCTTCTCAAAATAGACCCTCTCTAAAAAAAAGCTCCTCGGGGCGTAAATAAATAAATAAATAAATATTCAAATAAAATTGTAATAAAATGTAACATGAATTAATGTAATAACAAGATAATGTTCATTATGTTCAAATAAGTAAAAGGCCATGTCTGTAGGATAAATTTTACCTTCGTTAACTACTGTATCAGATCAATTATTATTTTATTTTATTTTACATATAAATACATTTATTATATTACTACTTCATATTGCAGTACCACTACAGCATTACGGGGGATCCCAAGTCGCTGTGATGATAGTGCAGCACTCGTGAGAAAAAAAAAAAGAAAAGAGCAAAAAAGAAGAAAAACATAAAAAGAGGAAGAATGTAGAAAATATTTTAATGAGATAAAAATAAAATTTTGTGCACGCTTTCCATAAACATAGGGAGGGACAGATTGAACAGGTCATTATCTGTCCCCCTGATAATTCATATTTAAAAAATATAATTATTGTATGTTTAATAGCACATCAAAAAGAACAGCTTCTTTTTTTGTTTGAAGCAGAAGCGGGGTTTTACATTAGTTGAAAAGGAAATGTATGGAAGTGTAGCAGGATAGTAGATGTTCCGGTAGTTCCAGGAAGTTGTAACTACTGGCCAATAGTAGTCGTAGCTCCTTTTTACCTTGCTCACACTAACCAACTTGTCATCTACTCTTTGAGCCTTACGGGGACCGGTACTACCTCTTTCCGTTTTCTATTCCACTGCCACCACAACTTCATTCTAAAAACATATTTCTACTGCATTTTTCTTGTTTAAAACCTCACTTAAAGTATTCTTTTGTCGTATTTTTTTAAGACGGTATCAGGCTGAGATTTGCATGTTGTAAAGGCAAACCGTTTAGGTAGACGTAATCCCCGTCCGTCTGGCATGTGAATTATTCTCAAGATGTTTTTTTTTCTCGGTTTGTGGGTGTCGTATTAACATAATAAACTGGAATATGATGTAGTGAATATGAAATTTACGAGGCGTTGCGGCGCTTGAGCGATAAAAATCATACGTCAGCAATGCTATATCTCATACTTATTCATGACCACCGTGTCTAACATATATCATACATCATATTTACCCTCTTCGATCACATATTTAAACATTGTTATTGATTATTTCAAAAAACTATATAATATATCGAGAGTATACTGCCAAAATGCAATATTTAATAGTTTTGAGATGACGGCGAATTGGTAATAAAAAAAGTCTTAACAGAACTATAAATGTATGGAATATATTCGAATAATTGACAATGTGGTATAATTCAATGACTTCTTTTAGCTTTCCAAACATAACACAATTATAAAAAATACCTATATTTTAACTACCAGAATTAACTAAATAACAGAAACTAAAAATGTAAATTTAAATTAGTTTATTCTTTTTCTCACGAAATATTGAGGGTATGACTTTTTTAGCAGTATACCCTCGATATGTGCTTGGTTAAATATGTATTTATGGGATAAAATATTACATCGTTTAATATTAATTATTCACAATCATTTTCTTCTTCTACTTCACACCAATCGCAGTATGAGGGATTGCAAGTTGGTGGAGTACATGTTACAGGAACTGGATTGCAAGTTGATGGAATGCATGTCGCAGGAACTGGCTTGCAAGTTGATGCAGTACATGTCATAAGAACTGGCTTGCAAGGTGATGGGGTACATGCCATAGGAACTGGTTTGCAAGTTGGTGGAGTACATGTCATAGGAACTGGCTTGCAAGTTGATGGATTACATGTCATAGGAACTGGTTTGCAAGTTGGTGGAGTACATGTCATTGGAACTGGCTTGCAAGTTGATGGAGTACATGTCATAGGAGTTGATGAAGTATAACAAAATACTGATGGAGTACACGAGTACAGAAGAGATTCACAGCTTCCGCAATCAGAGGCCGATTGACAGGTATTTTCTTCATAACAATTGCAATAAGCATTCTAAAAGTAGAATTAAATAATTTTAATTCAATACATTACTATATAACATATTTTTAATAATTACCTGACTGCACAACGTTACGAGCAGCAAAGTAGTTAAAATTACTTTCAACATTGTCGGGTGCTATAATAACAGTAGCTAAAGAATAATTGATACAAAACACATTGAAACTGGCCTTTTTATAAGAAATGTATACGTGTTATTCAACTAAATATTTTACAGTATAAGCACAATTGATCTAACACATCAGCATTTTGATAAACAAAACGTGTCATAAGAAACTTGATTGTGTGATTTTTTGCTTATTGAGTAAATTACATTCAAGTCTTTATCTACAGTGTTCAGTACATTATCTCGATGCTGACTTTGATCAAAATGCCGACCGTTCTTATACATTGTCTTAATTGGTTCCATTGATTAACAAACTCATCCCTAGGGCCTTAAATAACCAATTAATTTCGACTATTTCACACCGGGTTTTTCTAATAAATAATTCAAATGAGTCGCTGTCATAGTAACAAAGTAACACGATAAACATCAGAAGGGATAAAAAGTGCAGTGTGGAATAGTTGTCTGCAATACAAAGTAGGTGATACATTTCCAGTTCCGAAGGGTAAGAAAAGCAGAGAAATAAAAGGAAGGTGTGCGAGACAAATGTTTACTTGCTTAAGAAAAATGTTCGTTGGGGCTGTTTTTTTTCATCCGCCCTTTCTTTTTTATTCCAAAGACTATATATCTATCAAGGAGGACGAGAAGGGGGCTTGGAAGCCTAATCAAATTCGGTGGTTTCCGAATTGTGTTTTATGCGACAGCCAAAGTAGGGTTTCTCGAGAAATCTACGTCACTTTGCATTGCAGTACCGTTGAAGGGGGAAATACATACAACTACCAGGAACAGTGACACTCCCACGGGACACCAATTTTATACACATGGAAATATGGTACGTGAAACAGAAGTCTTTTGTCACCAGAGAAACTTCAGTTGATATATTCAGTAGTATTTATTATTTAGTAGATAGTGAGATTTTATCATCGATCAGGGGATGTTGGATGTCATTCGAGCCTGACTCGAGATCGAGAGATTTTTAAGATGATGATTGGTTAAATCAAAATCCTTTGAATAAATTTAAAAAAAAATACAATTTTCTTGAATTTCAATTAAAATTTTAATTAAATAGTGTTTCAGATTTTTTTATGATAAAATTAATTTTAGGTACAAATTAAATTTCTTTGAAAATCCAACATTGCATCTCCTCTAAGCCGAAGTCCGTCCGTTGAAAAGAATTATATTACGTGTACAAAAATATCTCTTGGTCCTAATTAAACGGCTCAAAGAGAAAAGAGGATCATTCATCACCTGTCGGATGGGAAGAGGATTTCTCAGACTAGAATATTTTTTGAGGTCGTTTCGATTTTTTTCTTGTAACTGTGAGCTCTCACTTTTCGTTCCTAATGTATTCATTCTGTCGTTCGTTAAGTCGCGAAGCTTGAATAATTTAACAGGCTCGCATATTAATTCCATCAAAGGCTCCAGCCGTCCTTTCACTACGGCTAAATAATTTCTGGCTTAATTAGGGACCGAATCGTTACGGCGGCGTCGGATTGCTGGAAAACATAAAATATCACTCCTATCCGTGGACCACACCGCGATACCGTCAGACCAGTATTTAAAATATTTAAATCTTGAAAATTCTTCCCCAGATGCTTTGATTAATTTATGAAGAACCCTACATTACATATTAAACCAAAATATTTTATTCAGATAGTATATATTTTGTCACGCACTCTTATCAATAATACAGAATAGTGTGTGACAGACGGAAAGCATGGAAGACATTGAAGAGTCAGCCAGTTAGGTCAAACAACCCCAGAGTGTACTAGGGTGTCGGTTTCCACCCTTTCACTTATATAGACATCACGTCCCTGTGCCACCTTGCAAACCTATTGTTTTAATCGTCTGCTTCGGAGACAATCTTAAGCCTCACGTCCCAAACAGTCAACCAGAACACACTATAACAAATAAAACTATTCAAAATCGACATAAATTATTTTTAAACAGCTTGTTCGTGCTACAAGTTTACACTCTTCATGTAGTCAAGGCCGAAATGTCAGGTGTAATGTGTGTACTTTGGTAATGTTGTATCAAAATTATATGTAACTTATTTCATTCGACATGCAACAAAGAATAAATATAACACGTGGAAAACAACAATAATTTTATATTCTTAAAAAAAATATTATTTATTTATAGAATTTATCCATACATAATAAATTTTTAATACATTATCGGTATCTATACATATATTACAATTTTATTATTAAATTAAAATTTTATATTGTTGATATAATCAAAAAAACAAAGCATCTTATAAATTAGACTTAGATTAACAGAATATATAAATCTTTTTACGTACATATAACTAACATGAAAATAACATTTTTAAGTTACATTAGAGATACTTAATATTAAATAATAAAAATTATGGAAAAAAGCATAAAAACCCATTTACAGATATGAGGATTAATAAACAATTACAATAATTACAAATTATTTTGCTAAAAACTAAATAACAGATTGTTTGGATAAAACCAAATTTGAATTGAGTGAATTATTTCATAGTTTTATTTTCTAATGATATCAATTTTGATTTTGAACACAAAAGTTTATTGTGATTTATTTAATTATTTATTTATATTAAGCTTTTTGATTCTATACTTAAATAATTTTAATTCTATTTATAAATAAAAAGAAATAAATATGAGTTATTTGTAATTACATACATAATATATTAAAACTACAACTGTGTTAATATATATTATGAAATCACACCAAATAATTAATTACCTGTTGTCTTTGTTTTTTTGAACATCAAAATTCTCTTTAGCTAAAGAGCTTTTATAATAACACTTGAAATCTATTAAGTTAGTACTTATGACTAATAAGTAATATGTATTACTGTGCCATTCCTTCCAAAGTTTCTCCATCCAACCCCATTTTGAGCCGTTTTCGTTTAAAGTAATAAAAGTCTAGTATATTTCGTTCAAGTACGTATTCTTTAATGAGTATATTAATAGTCAGTGTATATAAATTTTGAGAAAATGACATCAACGGTGGATCGTGACAGGAATTATCAAGTGTAAGAATAGTAGTTGTCAGGTAGTGTCCTAGTTGAATGAGCCGATAAAGCCAATCAGTTTTGGTACACTTGTAACTTTGTTCAACTCACCTGAATACCATTAACCATCTGAGCCATTGTCAACTTGTCTGATAATAGTTTCCAAGCCAGATTACACCTGCCTAATGAACTTCAAATGCGGAATATTACAAGTTAACGGATCAAAAGCTAGCCAAACCCACCTTTATACACCGTTAATTTAATCGTATTAATCATATAAAAATAATATTCACATTTTATCAAAGAATAAACAATGCTATATAAAAATACGTCGAACAATTAGTTGACGACGAATAGTACAAATGTTAACAATGTAAATTTACAGAATTTTAAATTATTTTTATAAGAATTTTTAAGCCCTTTTAATTGTATAGGATATATTTTATAGTTCAACTAAAATTGTTTGAAGACAAATAATAAGTTTAAATTATAAATTTGATCTGAATACCGGATAAGGTAACTGATAAATGCATAGTAGTTTTAAGACAACTGAAAATATTTCAAAGATTGAATGTAAAATTTTGAACCCACCTTTCCGATAAAATTATTATTTTATAAATACTTTTGGGGATATTATAACATATAACAAACACAAAATTATATTTTAAAAAATACATTAAATATGTGGTATACCCATATGTTAGATCTTTCAAAATTCATTTTTATTAAATTGTATAAAATATTATTTGATAATATTATAAATAGGAAAGCTTTCCGCCATATAGTGGACAAGAAGTAGGTCTGGTCTATTCCCTGAGGACTTGTCTCGCCAATTATGACACCTGAGCGTCCACGTGGCCACTTCTAATACTATCCAGGTACACGTGGAAAATATTCTCACGTATTAAAACACTTTCCTACAGAGTAATTTTGCTGTAATATGTCCCAGTTGTTCATAGACTTCGCAGACAGCTTATTTTATTTCCCGGTGAAATATAATATATCTAAATAAAAATGTTTTTCTTTCTACGTGTCATATATGATAGAATAATTAATTAAACATGAAAATATTCTATGAATATTATGTATGTTGTTCTGTGTATCGATTTTGAGGACTATTTATTTAAGTACCTATATGTTAACAAATATCAATCATTGTATTTAATTCAACTGACTGTATAAAAAATGAAAGCATTAAAAATGAGCTTTCGCATTTGAGTCGCAATTCATGTTGGATAATTTTATTTATTTCTAGGCAAAAGGGAAGAGCAATCCGGTTTCAAGCAAACATGAAAAGTCCTATATTGGTACTAAATGAAAACTCTCCTTATGATATTACACAGTATCTCATATCCTCGTCGACTTCATTTCCACACATATGCTCAAAATAATGTTTGCTTTAACAAACATTAAGAACTATTAATATTCTAGAAAGATACCATATTTGACCATCATATTAATTTCCAGCTAGTATAACGATACGTCGCATCACTCATATTGCAGGGGGTTGCGTACTATTTTATTTATTCCAGATGTGAATAAATACCAATAATCGCAATATGTCGCCTGCAATAAAATTTCAAAGGCATTCTCAACTAACGCCTATGCCATCTTATTGAAAAAAAGTGTCGGAAACGGAAACACTGAGGATACATTCATATAAAGGCGAAGCACTCCCGTTAAGGCTTTATTGAAGAAACTCCCCCACCCCGTCTTTGTAATTTATTTTACAGTCTTTGTCCCCCACTTTTGTGGGGTAAGTGCAATGTTTTTAAGGCTGTAAAAATTCGATTTGAGCCTCGAAACGATAGTCGTTTCTATCGCCGAATGTGAATACCGAACATTCGATATCGCCGCAAACGACCGCATTCTTATGGTTGAATTATTTTTTGTTTTCCTGATCAGTTTTTTTTAATAAGAAATATTATTATTTTTTTGAAAAAAAAACAAGCTAAACGTTATCTGTTATCATATTTTTATACATGTATAAAAATTTATTTATTTCTAATAATCCACTCAACTCAAATTTGATTTTACACAAACAAACTGTTATTTAGTTTTTAAGCCTCATGTTTTTGTCATTATTTTGTTAATATAGCTTTTTTATGTTGTTATTATTTATTAATCTTCATATTTGTAAATGGGGTTTTATTTATTCATGTCAAATTTAAATAAAACATTCTCATTTAAGTTATAGGTAAAAAGATTCATATACTCTGTACACCTGAGTCTATTTCCAAAAATGTATTGTGCTATCAATTATTGTAAAAACTTATACATACTAAAGAATATATATTCAAATTTAATTTGTTAAAAATATGCATTCATAAAATTTATTAGTTTCCTTAATTCTGTATATCTGTTAGGAAATTTAATAATATTTTTATGGACTAATTTTTATGCTTCCATCGAATGTATGAAAATAACTAGTAGGATTAAGTGCTCCTTCAATATTAATGCATGTACAATCGTTTGATAAAATATTTGAATATGCATTATGGAGGTATACTAAAAAAGCCGACATTAAAAAATATTCCTGTGATTGTTTCAAACGATTAATATTAAAATATCTAAGTATGTGTATTTTAAGTGTGCAGTAGCATATCCACCATAGTAGACCAAAATCGCTTTTTTTTATTTAATCATAGAAATGATAATATATGTTTGTAATGGATACAATAAATAATATATGATATTGGTGGTGAGTATAGTAATATTGTAGTTGGGGTGAATGGAGGAAGTGAGCATATGCAAAAGAACGAGGGAGCAGGTGGTTTCGACGCTTCCATCCCCAAACAGGACCATCCAGCAAATAATATGACCACCCTTAAAGATAAAAGCCTTGAATACATTTTTTTGTGTGCTTTGTTTAACTTTCCGCATACGAAATCCTACATCAGCGAAACGTAATTGAACATGCTGTCTCATTCTCTACAGATTTATCCAAAGTTGTATTATGATTTTTTCTACTTGAATATTCTAATAATATTTTCCTTTCATATTTACCGTGTAATTTTTATTTCCATCATTAAAATATTCAGACTGATGAAGGATGGGCCATAAGGTAATATCATATTATCATTTTATTATTACACTGAGGATTTTATTCTTATTTATTTTTTACATATACTTTACTACACAGGCATACTTTTTTATTAAGAGAAAACATCTCTGATGGAGCTTTTTTGAGATGTTTTTTTAGACACAACAACGTGTTAATTAATTGTCTGTCGGTGATCTTAACTATTGGTAATATTTGTTATATAAGTGCCAACAAACTTAAACTTTCTTTTTATTGTAAATTTAAAATGCAAATATATAAATACACTAATCTAATGAACAAACTATTTTATTTTTGTACATTTATCATTATTGTCATTACTATAATTGCAATACTCCACTAGAAAATCTCAAGACGAAGAAACTCACATTCAAGATGGTTTCATTTTATAGTTACACAAGTCCGACTTAATAATCAGTATTTACCTTACAATACAGCAAATCAGAGTAAACCTGGATTAAGACGATCGATTGGGATTTTATTAATTAAAAAATGTTTTGACTTGAGCGTGATTTGAACCCACGACCACAGTATTTGTAGTCAGGCGTCTTATCCCCTGAGCTATTACGCTGGTAAAATTCCTAAGACTTTTTTGAGTTGAGAAATGTATAAATGAAATTTCAAAAATCAATAACTGTTTTACATAGTATATATGTATATGTACATTATGTTTGAAGTTTCAAATACAACTAAATTATTGTCAATTACCAATCGCAAATAAAAATATCTCCGATAGAAAACAACAAATGTTTTATATTGTTTAATTAACTTTGCTGTTACCTCCCATATCAAAATTCACATGCTAGTAACAAATAAAATAATTTGATCTGCAACATTATCAATCATTGTATAAGAAGAGTTAATATATTAATTAGTGAATATATTTAAAATATTATTTTGTGGCTTTGTCAGGGAAATGAAACATTATTGGGCTTTGAAAATAAATATTTGTTGTAAAAGTGTGATGGTTTTTCAGCAGTGTTTACTCAGTTAGGTGAAGACGTCGAGTGGGCGATAAGTTTGCCAAAGAATCATCTCGACGGATAGCAAATTTTCTTTGTGTATTAAGTCACCTTTATTCACAGGTGACCCTCGTGTAACTGTCTTATTTTTTTTAGCAAATGTCTAAAATATTTTAAGTGTCGCAAAACTGCCAAGGGAGGCCGTAACTTGGCTGCCTTATCTGTTCTCATCTCCCTGGTCGATGGTTGTATATCCCGAGTGGCCTTTTCTGTAAAAAAAAACCTCGCGATTTTTTAAGACTTGCGAAAGAAAAGTACGAATAAAAGGAGGTGAATTACGAGAGATATGCAGTGCAAAAGTATGACAAAGCAGAAGGACCACGGCCATTTTGTAAGCCTCTAAAAATATATATTAAGCTCTCATACCCTTACACCAATCTTAAAATATACCCTGATAAGGACTGCCCATATAACGAGAGAGAAAAAATATCTTAAAAACACACCTCAAAAATATATTATCCCCATTTCCTCTTTTAGTATAATATATACCCACTATAAACATTGTATCACCATATAATAGAAAGTATTATACTCGAGTGTTCATGTTGTAGCTCATTTAGAATTATACATAATAAATGCTACTCGAAACGATTAAAATTGGAGGGTTTCTTAAAATATAATTTCCTCTAAATTGCTTTTTCAATACTTATTTCAATATTGTAACAGTTAATGGGATGGAATTTATTATTTAATCTAGAAAAGGTCCACTTGATCAAAATTCGTGTTGCGTGTAAATATTGTAGATTTTAATCTGAATTGTGACAAATTGTATTTTTTTCCTTTGTTTCACTAAGCGAGTGAAAACATTTTGACATTTTTGACGACGCAAGTTCGAGTCCTGTAGTGTTTTGTGTAACTTATGAGGTAATTCATTTTTTTCGGAAATTATATCATTTAATTTTGGAAAGTAGGTATAGAAATAATAATAACTAGATAATTTTTATAAGTTTGAACGGGGCAGTCGTATTTAATAAAAGGTATTTTTTAAATAGCAGTTACAGAATGAGAATGAGGCAATACTAATTATCTCATTCAGATTCGTCTACTTGGTCCGACATCTTGATATTTATACATCCAGTTGTATGATCTGCTAATACATCGGTGGTATCGGTTAGATGCGTCACAGATATAAATGCTCTTTGGTGCTTCTCGTATTTCCGCCAATGAGAGAAATATAAACAAATACGAGCGCCAATCAGTGTCAAACGTTCGTTCTCTGATTGGCGGAGATACATGAACGGCCTTCAACAAGCTTCTTATCTGTGCCGCGCCTATTTCATTAGCAGAGCTCGTCTAAGTGAGTGTAGTACCTTCGAACACGGACAATTAATTCATGGATATTTACAAATCAATCTAATACTATTAATACAATTAAATTGTTATCCACTTATTATTAGGTAACGTTCAACTATTTCCTCGCAATAATATAAAAAAATATATGATAATTAATATCAGATAATTCAAATAAAACACTACAATCAACCCGCCCTCACGAATGAATTATTAATATTATTACATTTTTATATCTATATATATATATATATATATATATATATAGCAGCAGAAAGATATATATATATATTATATATATATATATATATATATATATATAAGAAAGATATATATATATATATATATATATATATATATATATCCATTTATCATACAATTTCTTTATTCAATATAATTTGCTTACAATGTTTTGATACATTATGATTGGTTGTTACAATGTTAAGTTTATAGACTTAGTCTTTTACTTATTTTAATACGAAGTATAATCAATTGATATTTAAAATAATTAATAAGTCATAACATAATTTATGGGAAAAAATACAAAAACCCACTTGTAGAACTACAAAATAAATAATAATAATAAAAAAAATAAACTTAGAATTACAAAAACATATACTTAATACTATAGGAATGAAACAAAAATATTGTGAAACACGAATATAGTCATTAATGACAGACAA
>JAGTTH010000202.1:0-21735 GCA_022606485.1 Agraylea sexmaculata | reverse complement strand
TAGGGAAATGCATTTTCAAAAGGATCAAATTTACCTGGTCTTATTTGTATACATATATTTAAATTGCCTGCTATTTGAAACCTATTCAAAATTATTCAACCGAATGAAAAGCCTAGAAAGGGTTATATTCAATATAAGATTTGATATCATTTCATTGAGTTATTAATAATATTTGACTTAATAGACATTGATCTAATATTAAATAGGTACATTGTATTTAAAAATAAAAATTTTATTCTATAAATCAATTCAGGGGCGTATACTGAATTTGTCAGTTTCGAGATAACCGAGTAAAATATTATATTTTAATTTTTATATAATTGACTTTGGTAATAAATAAATGCCCACAACAGGATATATATTACAATTTCTTTATTAACATAAGTTTTTACATTGATTGATAGAACAATACATCTTTGGAAATTGACTTAGGTGTACAGAGTGTTTACATCTTTTTACCTATAACTAACATGAGAATGTTTTATTTCAATTTGACATGAGTAATAGTATTTAATTATAGAAAGAATGGGAAAAAAAATAAAACCCATTTACAAATTTGAAGGTTAATAAATAATAACAACGATAAAAGCAATATTAACAAAACAGTTACAAAATATATAATGCTTAAAAACTAAATAACAATTTGTTTGGGTAAAACCAAATTTGAGTTGAGTGGATTATTGGAAATTTTATTATATTTTTTAAAAATAATATCAGTTTTGGAAGTTCATTGGTAAAATGAACTTTCGTTTCCTCGAGACATATTTTTATTTACATGTCTTATGATTGGGTTAGTCGGGAAGTTAGTCATTTTAGTGTAATGTTTTTTACTCAAATCTGCGATATTTGCTTTGATCATTTTTAACTTAATGTCCTCGTGGACTTCTTTAAGAAATGTGCCAGGTTCAAGATCCAAGGCCATCTTAAGACACTTGTTTTGGACAATTTGAATTTTATTAATTTGACTTTTTGCCGCAGTAGACCAAGCTGGGCATCCATACAAGAGAATCGGTCTGATAATTGATTTATAAAGAAGTAGCTTATTCTTGGGTGACAGCTGACTACGCCTGTTAATAAGTGGATATAAGGTGTTAATAGCCAGGTTGCTCTTGTCCACAGCATATTTCACATGCTTGGACCAGTTTAACTTGGAGTCTAGGATAACTCCCAAATACTTGACTTCTTTGAGCCAAGGAATTTGTTCGTTATTGATACTAAGAGGGGGGATGTGGGATCGCTTTCTTTTGTTAGTAAATATTATTGCTTCAGTTTTACTTTCGTTGAGTTTTAATTTCCAGCGAGAGTAATACTGTGTTAGTAGGTCTACAGATGCTTGGAGGCGTCTACGAATTGTGTCTAATCTGTAAGATGATGTGAATATAGCGGTGTCATCCGCGTAAAGAGCCAAGGAGCAATTACGAGGAATAGGGATGTCATGGATGAAGAGATTGAAAAGATAAGGAGCGATAATACTTCCTTGCGGAACTCCTGCAAGGATTGGATGCTGTACAGATTTAACATTGTTAATATCTACTGAGAATTTTCTGTTAGTAAGATAAGATTGAATAACTTTGGTGAGATATGGTGGAGTGTTAGTGTTAATTAGTTTGTGAATGATACCATCAAACCAGACTACATCAAAAGCTTTGGCAAAGTCCAGAAAAATCATTCCCGTACTTTTTTTATTATTAAAATTTCCTCTAACATGCTGTGAGATTCTTTTTAGTTGTGAAGTGGTACAATGGCCCGGTCTAAATCCGAATTGTTCATTAGGAATGACGCAATCCAGAGTTTTTCGCAGGCGGGTTAATATGACTTTCTCTAAGATTTTACTCATGCAGGGGAGGAGACTGATAGGACGATAGCTACTGGGAAGGGATTTGTCTTTACCAGGTTTAAATATAAGGACTACTTTAGCTGCTTTCCAATTATCTGGAAAATATCCAAGAATAAGACACGAGTTAAATATTTTAACCAAACAATCAAGAGTTAAATATTTTAACCAAACAATCAAGAGCCTTTTGTGGTAAGTGTTTAATAAGAGTGTTGTTAATGTTGTCGTGTCCTGGTGATTTTTTATGTTTTGAGTTTTGAATAATATCAGAGATTTCAGAAAGAGTTACCTCTTCAATCTCACATTCAGAATAGTTGTGAAGATTCCTAATTGACTTAGTAACTGCTTGTTCTGTGAGACTATCTGTAGTGTCATTATGTGTCAATGTGTGTGCTTTAACGAATGTTTCAGCGATGAGATCAACTTTCTCCTGAGCCTTGTAAATAATTTTATTACAGTCTTTGCTCCTGAGCGGAGGGATAAAGGATGTTTTTCTAGTCATCGACTTACACATCTGCCAAAGTGAGTTATTTTGTGTTTTGAGAGACCTTATCTTCTGTTCCCAGGATTCATTTTTATGAATTTTAATTTTATGTTTAATTTCTAAAATTAGCGCATTTATGACAGATTTGAGCTTACAATTTCTTTTCTTTCGCCACTGATTCATTAATCTATTTTTTACATGAATTAAGTCCACAATTTCAGATGGAAGTTTGTTCTTAAAAGTATTGTTAATGGTTTTAACAGGAATATATAAGGCGGCGGCGTTCTTAATAGAATCTGTGAGTGTAGTGATTGCATTGTCAACGTGAAATGTGTTGTTAGTGTCGAATTTAAGTGTAACGTTATTGTTAATATGAGTTTTGTAAGCGTTCCAATTAGCCGTCTCATAACTAAAGAAGGTTTTTTTGGTGATTTTGTAATTTCCGCCGATGTTAAATACAATAGGGAGATGATCGGAGGAAAGTGACTGTATTACGTCAACTTCGGTGAGAGAAGGACAACCCTTAACCACTGCAATATCAAGGATGGATGGATATCCTTTGGGTGGGAAATGCGTTGGACTTTCGGGGAAAAGGATACGAAAGTCTTTTTTATCACAATATTCTCTTAGTAAACGGCCATCCTTATTTCCGCGAATACAGTGCCAAAAAGTGTTTTTACAATTAAGATCACCAGCAATTATAACATCCTTACCGAGAGACATAATTTTGTGGATATCATCTTGACAAATTTCTATTTTGGGTGGCTTATAAACCGAGGCAATAATGTGAGTTTTATTATTAATAGATACACTAATTGCTATTACTTCAATTGAGTTAGTTTTACGAATTACAACTTTCGAATGACATATAGAGTCTTTCATCACGATTAAAACACCACCGCCTGTTTTGCAAACTCGATCGTTGCGATGTATTACAAAACCTGGTCTTCTCAGAATTATATTTGTATTAAGAAACGTTTCACTTATCAATGCAATGTCAACACTTTCTCTTAACATAAAGTCAATCATTTCGTCGAATTTATTTGAAATTCCCCGGGAATTCCAAGCAACAATCTTAATATTAGAACAGTGACTAACCTTAGACATTATCAAGCGATGCGGCGAGCTCCATGATGAGATATATCCTTTCATTCTTTGTCTGACATGTCTTTAGCTTCCGCTGAAGCTCTTGAACCTTCAATACAAGAGTCATCAGGTCTCCTATCGGCATATCAGCGCTAGAGATTGGGGCGGTAATGTTCTTCGCAGTAGATGTGGTGGTGGGACCTTGGGCAATCTGTGCCCATGACAGGTCAGTCACGTGATGAGATGTGGAAGGGGAGATGACCTGGGCGGCCATTGGTCCACGAGCAACCTGGGACCAGGAGCGTCCGTTGACGATGTTCGGGGGCGGCACTGGTGCACGCTGGGTGGCCGGTCTCGCAGCTGGCAGCTTAGGGGTAGATCTTAATTTGATCTGCTTCTGTCTGTCAGGGCAATCTTTGTAATTTGCAGTGTGGTCCCCTCCGCAATTGCAGCATCTTGCGGGGGAAGTGGCATCCTTTATGCATGTGGAAGTCTGGTGATCGCCGCCACATTTCACGCATTTGAATGCGTTGTTGCAGTTGGATGCTGCGTGTCCCCACTGTTGACAACGGAAACATTGCGTGATAGAATTTCTCCCAAGAGAGTATTTTTCAATTGTCACTCTACAGTGACAGATATTAGTAGTGTTTTTGAAGTCACTCATATTTGTCTCATTGCTGAGATTTATTAAATATAGGGGTGACTTCGTAATGGAGCCATTTTTTCCTTTCATTAGGAACACGTCTATTATTTTAAATCCTTTGTCGCTAAGGTCCTGCTTGATTTCCTCTACAGGAAGCAGAGGCAGGCCTCGTATGACAGATTTTTTAGGTCTGTCACATTCTAACGTAAAGGAGAAAAATTCCTTGTTTAATGATTTCAGGCCCGCTTTAAGGGCTCTGAAATCAGTGATATTGCTGGTTTGGACTCTGACTTGTCCGGTTGGTTTGTAATGTAGTTGGAATTTATTGATGAATTTCTTGACAATCGTCAAGTTTTCACCGTGCCCTGAAGATTTGAGATATAACGGGGGAAGTTTTTTGACATCCTTATCGGATGACAAAATTACCTCCCCCAGCGACTTAAATTGGTTTTGTTTTGGAATGGAAGTAGGAGTAGTAGGTCTTGGACGTTTGATTGGGTTCTTTGGTAAAAGAAACCCATCGATCGTCGTTTGAGCCATTACGTTTACGAGTTAACTAATGAGTATATGTTACTATGATAAGGAGCGATGGTACCTGATAATAATGGTGAAGTGGATTTTGGCGGCGTTGCGGCAAACTCGTTATCAGGAGAGGTCGCAGGGCGGCAGACCGGTTTGGTAGTTGCGACACTTGTGTACTTGACACTTTCGAATTTGCTTAACCATGCAAGGAGCACTTCAATATACGTGTGTACAAGACGGCTGTCTGGACGTAACTGATGTAGATAAATGCTTTTTTTTGAAATATATAATAATAATTAATGATTGTAAGTGTCGATGTGATGCATTAATCAATTTTTATAGTAGGCCCGGTATAAATATGTGTATATATATATATATATATAAATATATATATATATATATATATATATTTTATATATATATATATATATATATATATATATATATATATATATATATATATATGTTTAAATGATAAATGATTTTAATTTAATTAAATGTGGGTATTTATGTTCTCATAGTATTAAATAAGAATCGTAAGTGAACATACATTCTGCTTATGTTGATTTACGGTAATATTTTGCAGTTGAGGTTGCATTTTTACTTGCAGCTATTTTAAAAGAACAATCTTTCCACGCTCGTCTTTTATACAAACAATATGTGTATATTCGTATCGTGTTTTCCGAACATAAATATCGAAAAATAGAGGTTTATCAAATAATTGCATAGCGGGTGGTTTGAGTGTCTTCTTTTGTGATTAATTGAGCTGGTGAAATTAAATAAGAAAGTAGTGCAAATAAGGGTAGTTAGTGCCCGCATGGTGTAAACGCACCCTGTATAATACTAGAAGACTGACCCGGCATACTAATGAGCCAATAAGAGCAGTTTATTGTGAAAGGCAGTTAGACATATTTCATTTGGAGAAACCAACCCCCTGAACCCCATTTCCCCAGTGACCAATACCAACCCCATCACCCAAACGTCTTCTACACGATAAGTGTCTTTTACAAATGATTACTATTGATCCACAACGCCTACTAACTTGCTTACACAAGTTTAACAACACACAGAACCAATTTATCTATTGTATTTATTTCAAGTAGACTCACTCAAAAATAATTTACGTCTTCAGAATATTTTTAGCAGTATATGTGTAAGGTAAGAGTAGCGCCATCAAACTAATAAAAAATGAGATGGTTGGTGTATGGAGATATATTCATTATTTCAGAATTATTTCGTTTCAATACACTTTAATATAATAATGTTAAACTATGTAAAATCACTGACTAGTTCAACTGATTTCGCAAAAATATGATATTACTAAAAAGTAGGTATATACAAAACACCTTAGAAAAAAATTGTTTCATTTTATATTCTGTTTGTTAGCAATGCAAGTTAATCATAAAAATTTCAAAATCTTACTCTGCTTATTTATTATTGTTAATCTTATATAATATTACGTGCTTGTGAATTGTCGAGGAACGTAAAAACATGAAATGCCATTTTAAAGTCTAATTTTATATATTTTTTTTTATTACAAAACTTTTAGGATTTATTTACGAGTTATGCCAAATATCGTATTTTTCACAATTTTCTGTTGCTCTTAATTATTAAGAGAGATTCCTCTGTAGTTTTGGTATGTATTTTTTTATAATAAAAAACCTCATATTTACTTGATTAAAGCTACGGTTTCTTACAATATGGATATTTATTTTTATTAAATGAGTATCTGAAAGTGTGCTTTATTATATATTATTTTAATAATTATAGGGTTCCCTTTATATATATCATAAATAAGTCAAACAGAAATTTCTTATGTGTAGTCTTTTAAATTTCAATCTTTAAACATAGCCAAACTTCTAATTGTCATGATTGGTCAAACAGTAAAACTAAAAAATCTGATCAATCACAGTTATTTATAGAAAATTTGTATTGTGATTACATTTGTGTGAATCCTTTGTTGTGGCGACATTTTTGCTTGTCCACGTGTGAATTACTCTATTCTATTCAGCTAAAATCAGATTGTTTCGATGATGTTTTACCACAAAAAGTAATTAATTACATCCCCATACAAATATAAACAGCCAAAGGCCTATGTCCAGCTTTGATCTGTATAATTGGATATGCTTTATAGATGCCAACACTATCATCAGAGGTGACTTTTGAACATCGCCGAAGCTAAATTAATTACCGAACCCAAAATCACCAGACGTCAACAAAAAGCCTTGCGAAGGCATTTCGGAATCGAAACATTGATGCCGGTTGTTTTAATCAAATATTACTCGAACGGTCGTCAAATCGATTCAGAGGGATTAAATGCGATTCGTTTCTAGATTAAAACATTTCCAATCTCCAATAAAGTGTTCACTCTAAATATATGGACTAACCGATTTCAAAGTTTTGGCCTTTTTTAAATTAAATGAATCATAAATTAGTTACATTTATTTATTTCTTTAATCATTTGTATTTTGACTAAGTATAGAAATATATATGTATAGTTTTTTCAATGAAATTAAATATTTATAATTGAAGTATGCAAACAAAGAAATAAAGAATATCACCAGTTTTAATACAACCAACTCTTTGTAAAAAAACTAAGCATAATATGACAAGATAAATAAAACAATACACAGTAAATTAAATAACGAAAAATAGTTTTTCGTATTAATATTATTAATATTTATAAATAGTATTAATATTGTTTAAAGAATTATAACAATTTCGGGTTCAAATCCCACTCAAGTAAAAGTAAAAATTCGATTTTCTATTATGAGTGGAATAATATTATTATAATAATATCCTAATCGATTGTCTTGATCCAGGTTTACTCTGATTTCCTGTATTGTAAGGTAAATATTTTTAAAAAGGGGAAGCTATTGGGATAGAAAACATGGAAATGTAAAACAGAAATGAAAACATAGCACAAGTTAAAAGAAAACAACATAGCCAGCGTAATAACTCTGGGGATAAGAAGCGTGGCTACAAATACTGTGGTCATGGGTTCGAATCACACTCAAGTCAAGATTTTTTAAATTGATTTGATTGGTTATTACGACTGGGAGATCGGGAATAATATTTATAAAATCCCGATCAATCGTCTTGATCCAGCTTTAGTCTGATTTTCCTGTATTTTAAGGTAAATACTGATTATTAAGTCGGTGACGTGTGTAACTAGTAATAGTTAAGATCACCGACAGACAATTAATTAACAGGTTGTTGTGTCTAAAAAATATGATTTTGCAAATCCTTCTTAAAAAACTCCTCGGGGCGTATATAAATAAATAAATAGGGATAATTTATTTTTAAACTATTTAATACTTAATAATAATTTAAGCATTAGCCAAATGTAATATGTGTTGAAAAATTTAGTCTACTTGAAAATGTACCGGCAGAAAATAGCCGTATTAGATTTTTATCAGAGCAAAGCTTCATTCAAGTGAAGTTCTCTTCCAGTTACACCATAATAATAATATGGGGTGTGAAAATATGAAAAGTTTTTGTCATTTAGAATTAAGGCTCTGTACAATTGTAAGGTCCTCTACATGTTATGTTATGTTATGTTATGCTCCTTTTATGAGATTGCCTTTCCTGTCTGAGCAAAACTTCACCATATTACACTCACTATAACTAGAAAAGTTAAACAACCATTTTATCGTGTTTCCATTTTCAGCACATTTAACTACTGCAGCTATTCTAAGTATATTTCTTGTATGTAGCACATTTTTAACGATTTCGATATATCATGAGTCGGAAGGAAGACTAAAATCTTGTGCAACTTGTGTTTTACTAAAGGTATAAAAATATTGCATGGAAATTATTACACTTGTTGATAGTTTGTGAAATATTATACTATCTTGCTTATATTTTAAAATAAATAACTTTGTATTTTTCTAGTATTTGTAAATATGAACAATTGAGATAACATATGATGGTTTTATACGGGTCGGACTTAAATTGACTGAGAATATTTTAAGGCTGTTGAATATTTAAAAAAAACAAACTTTATAATTAAAAATAATTAAATAAATACATATTTTAAGTATGGTTTTAAACTACATTTTTAAAAAAAATATTTTTCAACTAATAATTGTGAAATAAGTGAATACATTTATTATTTAAAATTAAGGTTTAATAATATTTTTGCGATAAAATAAAAAAATTCTCTTAAAAATAATCTCTCTCAATTATTAAAAATCAATTAAATTTTAATTAATAATTGTATTATTTATACAATACGATATTTTTCCTTATTTTATCATTCAAAATTACTATTTAAAAGAAGGACGAAAGTTTTTGTTTTATAATCGATAATTGATAAAGCAATTTTTTTATAGGTGTTAAATAATATGTCAAGGCTTTGACAAAGAATATGAAATAACAAGAAATTGTTAATAGTACAATAATTGCATAAATATATGTAAATAATATTTATAAATTAAAAAGGAGATAATATGAGGAGTAAAACAAAATAAAAAGGGCTCGCGTGTATTTTATATATATTTACACACACACACATATATATATATATATATATATATATATATATATATATATCCTCCATATTTTTTAAAATTTTGAATACAGAGTGGAAAAACTGAACTCGTTGAAAAAACCATGTATGGAAATATGCGTTAAGGAAATTTATATTCTACTTCTTCACCC
This sequence comes from Agraylea sexmaculata, assembly GCA_022606485.1. Classification (NCBI taxonomy): domain Eukaryota; kingdom Metazoa; phylum Arthropoda; class Insecta; order Trichoptera; family Hydroptilidae; genus Agraylea; species Agraylea sexmaculata. The sequence goes on along the minus strand of JAGTTH010000202.1, from coordinate 12,504 downwards.
ATTGATTATGTGGTTGTAAAATATTAATCCAAATAGACATTTGTGTGAATAAGATCCATTCCTTAAGAATACAGATGCATAGATACATAAATGTATATTGGGTATAAGGAAATTACATTTTATGAATGCTGGTGTTTTAAGTGTCGAAGATTGAGCCGAGGAAGAGGAAGGTTCATCTGGTGGCTTTTTGTAGGAAATCACGTAGTAGTGTTCGGATGAAGCTCGATTAAAATGTCGTCTACGTCGGCGGTATCGTATAAAAAGAAGAATCTCGGAAGACTGAGACAAGCTGTGACTCTGTTTTTTTATAGAAATACTACTTCATAGAAGTGGTTGAAGGAAATTGTGGTTTTTTGTGACCTTTGTTTCTTCGTGTCCATACTACATTGGTCAGTATCCCGTCATTGCGGTACATTTTAAACACTTATTATTGTCATCACTATGTATGATCTTAACTATTACTAGTTACACAGGTCACCGACTTAATAATCAGTATTTACCTTACTATACAGGATATCAGAGTATACCTGGATCAAGACGATCGATCGGGATTTTATTAATATTATTCCCGATCTTACGTCGTAATAACCGATCGAATCATTTTTTTAAAACTTGAGCGGGATTTAAACCCATGACTATAATATGTGTAGCCACGCGTCTTATTATTATGCTGGTAATTGAGTTAAATGTGCAATTAATTGTAACCCAAGTGTATCAGAAGCTTATTTATAATATAAAGAGACTACATGAAAACCTTCTTCTTTATTCTTTTCTTTTCAATCACCCGTCGTATATTAAAGATTCGTTTAAAATGCAAAAAGGTATATTTTCACGTTGTCCCAGATGAAATTGGCACAGTGAAAGATGTAAATGTATGAATTTCGCGGTAATTTCATTTGGGACAGTGGATTACTTATATTTGTATTTCTTTCTCTCTTCTTGTAAATCAACATCAGAAGCTTATTTACAATGATATTATGTGAAAAATAAAATAGAAGCTAAGATGACATACATTTAATATAAAAGGTTATTTTTAGTAAAAATTTTCAATTGATGATGATAAATATTTTGAAATTTGTTTATTATTATTATCATTACAATATCCGTTTTGACATATTAAAAAATTAAGGATCTTTACATATACTTTGGGCTTTTATATTCAGTAAAAATCACTGATATATAAAAAAATATGTCAATTTGTAGATACGTTTGAATATTACTTACTCATTGATAAGTTTTCTAGAATTGTCTTGTTTAAGAAATTATTATTATGTTAACATGGGATTAATTTTTTAATATTAAGTACCTCTTATGTCACATATAAATTTTATTCTCATGTTAGTTATAGGTAAAAATATTTATATATTTTGTAGACCTAAGTCTAATTCATAGGATGTTATGTATTTATTTCAACAATGTTAAATTCAAATTAAATAAAGAAATTGTAATATATTATGTAAACCTCTCAGAAAGAAAGAATGATATATTTCGTACTTTGACTACAAGAGTGATACTTAACATTTAATTAATTTCGTGGAATACGTACAAAGTTGATATTTGCAAAGTGATTCAAAGGCATTATGTTAATCTGTGTAGAATTCATCTAAAGGCCTTTTCCACTTGTTCATTATAATATGAAGGTTCTCGTGTCAGAGATTAACAGATTACAAAGACAGGATATTACGAGGATTTTGCGATAACATCTGAAATTTTAAATTTTCAATTACACCCAAAAAGTATCTTTATCGAAAAATCTTTGACAGTTGTGACTGATGAAATATTATTCCGTCTGAATTTTAGATTGGAAAAAATTTAAGTTTTAATCATTTTTGCACGTGCGAAAATTTCAAATCATCACGGAATCCTCCATTTGGTTACACTTTCAATATGAATATTTAAAATTTAAAAAATATTAGAATTTGATTTTTGATTTATTCATACATTTTCCTATCCAAATAAAAATTCTAGGAAATTATTTAAAGTGCCACTATTTCCTATTTCAATTGGCACGGTCTATTACGACACATTTATTATTATAAAAAATCATTTAAGGCTGTGTAAAATTGAGAATATGTTAAGGATATTATTATGCTTTTATTTTGTATACAAGATGTCCTTAGTTGAATTTTAAATATTTTAAGGGCTTTCATGTAATTCCAACAAAAGAAAAATAATTTTAAACTAAATCCATTAAAAAAATTGACAGTTTAAAATAAATCTAAAATAATCTAATAATAAAAAAAATCTAAGCAAAAACGAATTAAATAATTATACAGTTTGATTGTCCTAAAAGTTGAGGCTATTTTTATTTTCGATAAATGAGGAATGACAACAGTTTATTATTTTTATCCAATAAATATTATTTCTATAAAAAAGTGAGAGCGAAATTAATTAATTGTTTTCTTCGATATTATTTTACGATACCCATAAAATATTGTCGATAATTCAAAATCCTGTAATATATATTACAATTTCTTTATTATGCATATGTTTTTACAATGATTGATATAACAATACTTCTTTGGAAATAGTCTTAGGTGTACAGAGTATATAAATCTTTTTACCTATAACTAACATGAGAATGTTTTATTTAAATTTTACATGAATATTAAAATATAGAAAGAATGGGAAAAAAATAAAAACCCATTTACAAATAATAACAACAATAAAAGATATGTTAACAAAACAATTACAAAATATAATGCTTAAAAACTAAATAACAGTTTGTTTGGGTAAAACCATATTTGAGTTGAGTGGATTATTAGAAATTTACACTTTATTTTTAAATATAATATCAGTTTTGAAAGTCCATTGGTAAAATGAAATTACGTTTCCTCGAGGCATATTTGGTTTTATTTACATGTCTTATGATTGGTTTAGTCGGGAAGTTAGTCATTTTAGTGTAATGTTTTTTACTCAAATCTGCGATATTTGCTCATATCATTTTTAACTTAATGTCCTCATGGACTTCTTTAAGAAAAGATGTATAATATATCATAATATATACAAATGTGTTGTGTAAATATCAGAAAGAAATTATAAAGGAAATAGTTGATTATTGGGTTAGTCGGAAAAATCCTGTAATGTTCAACGATTGTGGTTTATTAGATCGGGGTTTTCCATATTTCATAATCAATTAATTCTGTAAACAGTATATGCACATGTAATGTACCCAATTATATATAATAAAAAAATCCTCAAAGCCACACGAGTCAATCAATTATGAATAGTGCGTGAAAAATATCAGCACAAACACACACAATAATTAATAGCGCGGTTGTGAATGTTTAAAAGCCATCGAGTTTGTTCGGCGTCGACATCCATTTAGTGAAATTAATTCACGCGAGAATAAAATCCGGGATTTGTTCAATAATCCTCCAACAAAGCTTTCCAGTTTTCAGTGAAGCTCGTGTATATTTTGTATAAAGCCCGGAATACATAATAATAATCATAATAACAAGCGTTCAACATTTGAGAGTGCTTTCGCGTGTCTGTTTATTTATTCGGTGGACAAGTGTTAAGCCGTTTTTTTTAAAAAAAAAAGATCTCGCTTTGACCACTCTGTAAAATGTATCCTTCAGTTTTAATAATACCCAAGAAAATCTCGTCGAATTTTTTCACTTTTATTAATATCCAAATTCACGCCTTCATATTTTATATTCAACCGTTTAAAAATTGCTGATCTGCTCTTCTCTTTTTAAATATAAAAATTGTTTAATAGCAACAAAATAAATTAATGGTAATAACAGCATAATTATGTAATAGTTTTGTTACTTGCCTACTCTAAAAACAACCGAAATTTGTTATATTTTATTGTGTTATTTAAAAACTTTTTTGATTTTCTATACTTCAACCTACAAAATTAAAAACAAAATCTCCCAAATTTAGTTCGAATCGAATTGAGTAAATACAGAAAAACGTACATCTTTTATGAAATAATAATTTTATAACAACAAAATGGAGGAAAATTAAATCAAAAACTGGATTTAGATGCTTTTGTTTCTGAAAGCCTGATTTATTTATAAATATGTAATAATAGGTTTGCTAAGAATATTTGAACAATAACTAAATTGGCGATCCTTATGTAAATTATTATATATTTCAGCATTTAAGTGCTCTTTTACATGTGATCTTATTTGGATTTATTGTGAATATATCGCATCGTTTTCATGGGTATCGGATTTATTTCGAATTATTGAGTTTATTATTTTAATTCAATCCAATTCAGTGGAATCTGAACCCATGACCACACTGTTGTATACTGGTTGTATATATTTATTATTGTAGTGAATTAAATTTATAATTATTTGGTCAAACCACAATTAAAACAACTAAAAGAGACGAAACAACTCGATTAGATTGGTTGTTACTGTGAAAATGTGTGGAATAAAGACTGAAGCAATATACCATTAGATGTTTCATCTGTTTGTGATGGTAGATAACAAGTTCAGTTAGAGAAAACACATAAAACAAGGTCCTAAATTTACACGATCGTCTCAAATTGGTCCATAACAATATCAAAATATACGGCCTTTACAGCGGCGGCGACGCCATTTTGAAACCGCGACTCTACAACTTTGAAACCCACTTTTAAAATACGTACACCCTTGTATTTTATCGCCATTTAAAACTTACTATTCCGCACCGAGAAATGGATATTAGAATGAATGAAATGAAGTCGTTACTTTGAATAAAGCGAAATCGGTTTTCGCATTAACGTGTTGGTTTATTTTTACGGTTTACTCTGTAGTGAACATTAATATTAAATTAAAACTACAACCCTTGTGACTTTTGAACATTATAAAATGTACATTAAAGATAGTAGCATTATATATGTCGTTTGTAAAATAGCAAAAATAAATAAAAAAATTGTGTTCTTGATAATCGGCGATAAATTAAGCAGAACTTTAAAAATGCCTATAAGATTCTAATTAAATGAATGTAAAAAAAGACACTTAACGAATAAACCTAAATATAAGCAAGCAATGAAAATACTATATTAATAAATAAAAAAATATATTATCAACACATATTTTATTGAAAAAATGACACACTGTTCGTCAGTAATATAACCATAAAAATATAATTTAATACATCGAAGAATATACATTTTAAAGTTTTTAAATTCGGGTAAAAGACGAATCGAATGATAAAATCGATTGGTGATTATTATAATAACGTATATACAAAAAATTCAGATTGTGTGTTAAATATGCAGTTTTTCTCTTAATGATCTCAACTAATTGTAACCTAAGCTGTATTTACATATATCATAGTCTTATTATAATGAAATCAAATACAGCATATTAATAATCAATCCATTTGTAGATTTTTTTTCCCATTCTTTCTATAATTTAATAGTATTATTCATGTCAAATTTAAATAAAATATTCTCATGTTATTTAGGTAAACAGATGTATATACTCTGTCTATTTCCAAAGATGTATTGTTCTATCAATCATTTTAAAAACTTATACATAATAAAGAAATTGTATATATATATATATATATATATATATATATATATATATATATATATATATATATATATATATATATATATATATATATATATATATATATATACTATATATATATATATATATATATATATATATATATATATATATATATATATATATATATATATGTATTTGTAGATATATTTTTGTGTCGAACCATTGCATTGATTTATTTGTACTAAAACCACCAATGGAATGTATCGTTTGTAACAAAACAGTCATATTATCGGCATTAGTATTTGAAAGTGTCCCAAAAGAGGGCTTTCAGGTGTTAAGGGTGGATGTTTTGCATACCTTTGCTGCAGTATCGAGGTGGTTGGCTGAAAAAGCAACCCCTATCACTATTTACCGGAGTTGAGGGAAGTTTCAGGTTCGCTGAATGTAATAGTCCTTTGACATTCACTTTTTATGTTTGACTCGTAAACGGTCGTTGAGTGGACAACGTTTTGTGGAACTTCGTTTACACTTTACTACATTCTACAATCGTTAAATAAAAGCCTTTTATATTGGAATCCTACCGCCGATATTTTGTCCTATTCAGACATTTTAATATTTTTATTAATAATAGTAATACTTAATTATTTTATTGAAAAATAGAGACTGAAATAATGTAAATGATTGTCTTAACAAACCTTACATATTTATTTTAATAATGTATTATATTTATTTAACGTATGTGAAAGCTTTTACGAGATATACATACATATATATAATATCTCAACGTAACACGTAAAGTAAAAGTATGAGTAAATATAAAATATTACTCATGTATAAAAAATGAAATATTTTATAAATTTTAATACAAAGAAATCAAATTCACATGCTTATTATCTTATTATATTTAAAGCTTTTACAGTCATGGGTTCGTATAATAAGAGTATGTAAGTCGTGTGTGTACGAATAGACTAGAGCTTGGTAGGATTGGTGTCCTCGCATATGCACCGCACGCACACACACTCATTACACTATTATATTGAATACGACTCATAATTTTCATACATTATGTAATACAAATATAATATAATATTCACTTATAAAAAATGTATACAGGGTGGAATTTAATTGACTGAAAATATTATAGGGGGCGGTAGGGTATTGTAATAATAATTGAAAAAAATAAATCAAAAATAAAAAAATAATTAATAATATAAATAGTGCTTTTGAAATCGAGTTTGGGCCACCATTTTGGAACCAACTATTTCTCAGAAGTACTCAGTAGTGAATGTTACGTGTATAGTGTGTCTGTTATACGTAATTAATATTATTAATTATTTTTTAATAAAAAAAAAATCAAAATATTTAATGTTTTTCGTATAAACTAGATATTTTATAGAAAAATTTCTTCTAAATCTAATGGGCCAAATTATAAAAAACAACAACATTAAACAGTACAATAAATACCTGATTTATAAAATAACAGTCTACACGTTTCGTATAAATAAAAATAAACACATTCCACTTTATTTTTTTGCAGTAGTTTACGGGCAAACATATAAAAGTTACGATGGCTTATAAAATGAGATTATTAGGTTATGACGCGTGCAAAGGTTACATTTAAGCCTTGATTTATAACAACAGTAATATATCATTATATTTTTTGGCAGACTATTCCCACTTTATAGTAAAAAGCCATAGGATATTTGTGTGACTATTCCCTATAAGACACTTTTGGCCCAAGTTCAAACCAATGCCACATTTTACGACATAAAACATCACACATTATATATATAAATATATATATATATATATATATATATATATATATATATATATATATATATATATATATATATATATTTATATATATATATATATATTACCATATGGGCAATTTAAAGCATTTTTAAACGAATTTAATGAATTAAAGTCAATCTATGAATAGTCGGAAGAAAAATAAATAAATTTTATTTTAAAAATATTGTTACATTCCCTTTTAATTATGCTATGACAATATTAAGTTCATCTTCATGACTAAATATAAATTCTACATAAAATATATATTTTTTTTTATTTATTTATACGTCCTGATGAACTTTTTGGAAGATGTTTGAACTGTGTATTTTAGACACAACATTTACTATTGAATTTAACTGTCAGTGATTTATTCAACTATTACAGTTAAACATTTCACCCACAAGATGGGTTTAATCCACTTAAGAATCACCTTACAATCCAATCAATCAGAGTAAACCTGTATCGATATGTTATTAACATTAAACCTAATCTTTCAATCGCAATAAATGATTTAATATTTTTTTATTCAAGTGGGATTTAAACCCACAAATTTCTACCCCTCGCTTTATTTCCTTAGCTTTGAGCCTGTATTTTGAGATAAAACTACTAATCAAGGCCACGTGCGGTATGGCAGGATATTATTTATTTATTGATTTACGCCCCGAGGAGCTTTTTATTTTAGAGATGGTTTTTTATACACAACAACGTGTTAATTGTCTATCGGTGATTTTAACTATTACTAGTTACACAGGTCACTCACTTAATAATCAGTATTAACCGTACAATACAGAAATCAGAGTAAACCTGGATCAAGACGATCGAACGAGATTTTATTAATATTAATCAATTTAAAAATTCTTGACTTGAGTGGGATTTGAACCCATGAACACATTATTTGTAACCACGCTTCTTATCCCCTGAACTACTACGCTGGTTATCAAAAATATTTATAATGTTGATTGTATTGTTGTTGCTTTTTATCAAGAATAATTTATAATTTTGATTCTATAATAAATTATAACATGTAAAGATTATTTGAATCATTTAAAAAAGTATACTGTATGACAAGTCATAAAGTCAGCGGCCTACATGTTTGAGGGTGATAAATGTGCGTAATATTTCAATGTTGAATAATAAGGTTTATTCAGTATAGTAGTGGTCATCAATCAGAATGGTCTTGTTTTATTATATATAAAAAATCAAAGGCCAAACAGAAGACAAAGGTCCATCTATCTGAAGTACTGTCCACGCGTAACGAATCAACTGGTCGTCATTGTTTCCCACGAATACTTTACTCTCTATTATACCGACTAACACACCAAATACGAATATTCACACTTACGATTTTGTGGATTATTAATATAAAAATGTATGTTCAAAAAATATGTTTTGGGTTAAATATGCAATATAAATCGATATGATAATTTGTATCACATCAAGTTGTATCACATCAGAAGCTTGTCATGTGTTTAATGAAAGGTTGTGAATCACCTTATTTTATTTTAATTTCCACTAAACAAAGGTATTGGATCGATTATTCTATATTCGATACATATGCATAAATACATAATATGGGTTTTTAATTTTTCCCCCATTTTTTTTACCTCTCGTATCAAATTAAAGTGTAAAGGTAAAAATATTTATATACTCTGTACTCTTATATAAGATTCTTTTTGTTTTAACAAACATTGTCAAATTCAAATTAAAATATATATATATACAACGTGTTTTTAATTGAACTTAAAATATTTTAAAGGCTTTTAATTAATCCCAATTCTTTATTATTAATAAAATATTTTTTGTGATAGCTTGAGAATCTTTGGTTAATTACATAAAAGCCTTTAAAATATTTGAACTTCAATTAAAGACATGTTGCACAATATTTTGAGGGAAAATAATCAGCCACACTTGAGACAATTATAATAAAATACATGAGAAAAATGCGTTTTTTCGTTTATTTAAAATTATATATGATGTAATTAATGTATAAACCTAATTGAGTGACGTTTAGAAAATCTTTTATGGAGATGTTTATTTTATGAAATATGTCATATTTTTCCTTATTTTTTTTATATAAAACCCATTGAACTATTAAAAGCATGTATTGATTGACTATTTTAGGGCATAAATATCGTTGGTTTTAATTTAAAAAGTCATAAAATATACATACAAAGCACACACATATATCATCCCAAAATAAACTAGTCGCTTAATAAGTATCACATGAGAATATACGCATATATTTTAAATTTAATTTAAACGACTGGATACAGGTGTTACAGGTGTATTATCCTTATTATATATATGGTGCAGGGGAAAAGTAAATTATTAACAAAGTGGGCTTAGAACGGACGGGAATTGTAATTAGTCGTAATGCAAAGCAGGCTTCTATTAGTAGTAATAACGGACCGCATCCTCCTCGGATAACGTCAATGAACGGGAAACGAAGTGTGTCGTTATTCCAAGACCTGGATTATCTAAGACATGTTTAAAAAAAACCCTTCCCGGCTTCATCACGGATGATCTCGTGTGTGAAATTCATTAGAGCGTTTTTATCGCCTTGGAACTCATATTCTGGGACGGAAACCCTTCCTTTGTTCCACAAATGAACCGCCACCGACAAACTCAACTATATCATAATATTAAACTCGTCAACTCATCAAAATTAAAATCAAAATATGAAAAAAAGAACCTGCAGTCTATGAGAATGAGTTACCTAAGAAGAAACACTCAATCAATTTAGAAATATACATATTTAGTTGAACATTATTGAAGAAATATATTATCGCAATACATACCTGGATTGATCGGTTGATCATGGCTTATTTTGATTTCCCGGATAGTAAATTAAGGCAATTAATAACCTAACCTCAAGAATAACTATAATAGTTACACAGTATTGCTTTTTTATTAATATTATTAAGAGAAAACAGTCGTCTTCAATACCAGAGAACCTACATATCTGATGGAGCTTTCTTTGAGAGGGTTTTTTATACACACCAACGTGTTAATTATTTTGTCAGTGATCTTAACTATTACTAGTTACAAAGGTCACCGACTAAATAATCAGCATTTACCTTATAATACAGGAAATATGAGTAAACCTGGATCATCGATCAGCGATCGATCGGGATTTTATTAATATTATTCCCGATCTCCCAGTCGTAATAACCGATCAAATCAATTTAAATTTGATACCATTTGATAAATCAATTTAGAAATTCAATATATTATGTATGAAAAAGTAACGTACGAATGTAAAAGTGAATCAAAGCGAACAATTATGGTCACATAGAAAAGAGCCACTCTTTTTTTTACTATTTTTGCGATTCGTCAATTAACGAACAAATTACAAAAATGTCGGTCGCATGTTAAAAAGCCAAATAATTACTCGCACAGAAACATTTTTTTCCGGGAATTCGGTTTCAATTTGAAAAACAATCGTTTTTAATATTTCACGGTTCGATTTTTCCCGCGTGTCCGTTAGTGAGCTTTTTCGGAAATATTATTCAGATTGCGGGAAAACGAGACAAAAGGCCTTTTAAATACCGATTTATGGAACGTCCATTGAATTTGACTTTTCCACGCGGCTCAATCGTAATATTGAAATAAAGCAAAGTTAAATAATTATTGAGAGTGTATGTAAAACGAGTACAAGAAGAGTGCATCTTGAGGAACGACATCCTTATACGATAAATCAAAGCTAGCATCTCCTGCATTTATCAGGGTTGCTATACTTTATAGTATTTTTTAATAAATACATTCATTGTCTTAATACAATACAATGCCTTAAATTAATGTGAATATTCAATAGTTTTTTTTTTAAATAAAAAATATATGATAGATTTATTTTTTGTTTTACTGAAGACAATTTTAACAATGGACCCCAAAACAGTTAGAACTATTCTCACATTCATTTGAAAAATATCGACCTTAGGCTATTATGTACATATTAAATGATTTTACTTATCCCTCAATAACAATAAAAAACCGCACATTGAAGACCATAAATATAAAATTTATTCATTTAGCAATTCGATCATTTAAATTGTAATTAATAATAATTATATAATTTTATGACAAAAACTAATGACATTTTGTGTATTTGTTAACATAAAGAGCATATGAAAAATATTGGTGAATATTAAATAAAAGTGTTAATATATCAATAAATTTACAATTAAAATATAAAATAATTTCCACATTGTTCCACAAAGAATCTGCTTGTTTTTTTACTCTTTATTAAAAATAACTATAAGTTTTGTAAAAATGCCCCAAAGTCATATTATTTGAAAAATATTTTTATATGTATGTATGTAAATAATTATTTTAATAGAAGTATAATATATAGACTAATGATTTTAAACTAATCATGTAGTTTAAAAAAAAAACAAAACCAGTGAATAATTAAATCATAACTAGGAAATCGCCAAATTTTTTAAAAATAAAAACCTTCATATCTGGAAATGCTTATTTTGTTCCTCTTTTTTATAAATAACTATGTATTATAAGTTTTGTAAAAAATCCCCAAATTCTCGTTATTTCAATAATATTTTTGTATGTATGTATATAATTATTTTAATACGAGTATAATATGTAGACAAATTGATTATAAACTAATATGTTAGTTTAATAATGAAATCATAACTAGGAAATCGCCAAATCTTTTAAAAATAAAACCATCATATCAGTAAATGGGTTTTTATTTTTTTCCCATACTTTTATTTATTTAATATTAAGTATCTCTAACATAAAATGTTATTTTAATGTTAGTTATAGGTAAAAAGATTTATATATTCTGTACAAGTCTAATTAATAAGATATTCTGTATCATATGAACAGTATAATGTTCAAATTTAATAAAGAATTTGTAATATATTGAAAATAAACCAAATGTGTTATTAAAAAATAGTAGAGTCGAAACTCAGTCCAGACTGAATTGATGGAAGCCTTTAGGTTATTTAATATCAAATGCGCCCTCTTAGATATCCCATAAGGCTTATCGATTATTTCATATATCAAAATATAAAATTAATATATATTTTAAAGCAACCCTGGGTATGAAGTGCAGCAGCCTTAAGGAGCGGATGAGTATCAGAAGCGGTGTTCATAGTTTTTACAAACAACCTCGCCAACCAGTTCCTCGTTGCAGGAAACAGATCACAGCCCTTTAAATACCTTCTCTATTAATATACTCTAGCATTATTTATACCGTTTTAATGCTTCATTTAAACTCCTCTAATAGGCA
>JAGTTH010000200.1:0-59307 GCA_022606485.1 Agraylea sexmaculata | reverse complement strand
TATTAAAAAAAAAATAAACCATTCCAATAGAGAATCCGTTTTTTTTTCTTTTTTTTTTTTTTTTGAAATTGAATTTGAAAAAGCAGGTGTAAAAGAAATCTTCCTTTCAAATAAAAACTAGAATACTAACAATTGTATTATGATAATATTAATTTCGTTTTTTTTTTAAGCTATTCATGTAAGTATTTTTTTGAGAAAGAAGTCTTGTCTTTGACAGTTGAAGTGGAACAAACTTTTGCTTTTTCATTCTTTGTTCAAATCAAAAAAGGATTCTTATTCTTAAAATAGAATATACATCATTTTACTTTTGCTGTTCTAAGAGCAACTCCAATATTTTAATTTTTGTTGTTAATTTATGCTTTTCAGCAATTTTCTTAAATTCACTGTGAAGACTTAATAAGAAAAAGTAATCAGAATTAATAGATTTAGGATTAATTTGTGTTGTTAATTGAATCTCTGCATTTTCTGTTTCTTTTACATTTTGTCCATCAAATTCATAAACTTCCTCAGATTCTGAATTTTCTTCTGGCATATCTAAATCTTGTTCTAGTTGTATCTGTGCCTCTAACAAAGGTATTTCAAATTCAATACTTTCGTATGGTTCTGTAGTTTCGGACGACTCACTCTCTTTACTATTATCCGAGAGATTATCAACTGTGGAGTTAGGGATATTTATAACTTTTTTAAGAAATGACATTGAATCAAAATGAATCCATTTAGATACATATCTCTCATCTGGACTACTCTTATGAATCTTAATTATTTCTCTTCGATAATTATCCCTTAACCCTCGCCATTTTGATTTCACCAATTCATCTGAAACAATAAAAAAATTGTTGATTTTTCATTTTATCTTCATTTATGAAATCTTAATTCTAGAAATTATACTAAACCAATATTGTGTGTTATTGCACATTTTCCTGATATGTATTTTATTTCCATATCATTGTAAATATAGACACACGTATAGATTTCACGTAGAAATATAATAAAAAATGGTATTTTGTAGCTCCATACACCCCACATAATAATAAATATTATTATATTTACATGACTCATTCATCTCTTTGGCTACATTCAACCAGAGGTCGCGGCAAATAATCCTTCTGTGGTAGTCCTTCTTCCTGCGGTCCCACAATGTGTCATGAGAAAACACTAGTGTAATCAGCTTTTCAGTGTCCATATTGTAAACTCAAATCTCTCTTCTCCTTTCCTTCAATAAAAACAACACATTCGCGCTCACAAGTCACGATCTGTCACACGCATAAACTTCAACGGCCGTATTCAATATAATAGTGTAATGTATTTATTACAATGTAATTGTGCCTTATTTTCGTTTTTACGTGCGTATTATGATCGAAACACATCGTTTCTGTTGAATTATAGACTCTGTAGACTGTACAAAAGAAGCTTTTCTTTTATTTATTTTTTACATGTTTTGAACCTTTGAAATAATTATAAATATTTTATAGGTTTTTAAAAGTACATTGTTTATGTAGTAGGTACTATTTATTTTTCAGAACAATACATGTACTGGTTTTTCCAGTGAGTTTTCATTTGAATTTGAACAGTTGAATGTGATATAAGATCAATGTGTGGACTACACATTGATCTTATATCACATTCAACGATGAGAACTCATAATATGATCATAATTCAATCATCATCACTCCCTTGAGTGCTTAAATCCAAGTAAACTAATTCATTAACCTGTTTACAAATGGTTTGTATGACCATATTTTTATACTAACTTGCTAGAACCTCAATACATACTTTGATATGTATTGTGAGCCGTATGAAAAATCAATATTGTAGTAGGAACACTGTAGAAAAAAATACATCATTTATTTACATTTGTTGTCGTGGTTTTGAAAAAAAGTGTTTTTTTTATCCTTCAATAAAAATATAAAAATAACTTATTTTTATTTATGACTTTGTAAAAAAAAAACATCTCATTAAACTTACAAATAAATTGACATATACAAAATATTTAGAAAGCTACTATTTAATACAATAACTTATGTTACAGTGGGGACTTTTTGTAAATCATCTTGAAGACTTAGTAGAAATAAATAATCTGAATCATAATTTTCAATATTGTTGAGATCGGGTTGATAATTTGAAATGTTGTCTGTATCCATCTCTGTCGTGTGGTCTTCTCCTGAATCCTCTGTATTTTCAATTTCTTGAATTGTCAAATCGTTAGTTTTATCGGAATCATTTTTAGCCGGGCCGCTGTCTTCTTTTATTATTTTCTTAAGAAATAATAATAATTTATAGTATTTCCACTTTGATACATATTTAATATGTCTAGCAATTATCGTCTTACGATATTCTTTTTGGAAGATATCTTTTAAGCCTCGCCATTTAGTTTTGACTACTTCACCTGAAACAAAGCATTCTATATTGTAAAACAAAAAAAAAGATTGGTGTTTGTTGATGACTAACGTGGAAAGCTAAGCTCCAAAGAGACCTCGGCCCACAAAGTATGGACAAGATCCCTGTTGTGGTAGTCCTTCTCGGTGTGATCCCAGAGCGCCTTCCTGTCGTGAACAAGATTAATCAATTTCGTGGTGTCCATGTTGTTAGTCCTCGTCAGTGCATGTTACTGCACGCCATGCTGTTAGTACTACTTCTACTACTGCTCCTTCCTCTGGTTGTGATTCTTTTATCTGACTTCCATGGACGCATATCGAGGAAATGTCTTATTGTTTATGTTTACATCTATTTTAATACAACTTTGACATTTCATTATTGCCATACCCAGCACTATGTATTTTGTGGAATATTAAAATACGATTTCATTTGAAATAGATTCAACAAAACATGCAAATAGAATTTTTTTATGTTTACGGGTTTATTGATTATTAAAATATGAAGTTAATAAAATATAATAAACCTTAATGAGCAGTGTATTATAAGATCTCGTTCTGTGTAAAAAAATACACGGTTCCTATAAGTATACTTAATTTTTCCTGTAATCCTGTGGAATCGCATATACAAATTGTTTTGATATATATGAATGCAATATAAATATTGGGGCCATAAAATAAAGTATTCTAGTGTCAATTGTCAAGTGTTGTGGTTGTGAGTTGATAATATTGTGGAGATGAGGTTTGCCATTAGATTGTTTAACGAATTCAATATCTTTATTGCTTTTCAGCTCTGTTTAATATATACGAATGATATTTTATAGGAGATATTTGGGAGACCCAAACCAATGTGTTTAGTGTTTAGCTTTGTTAGGAATATTCTTATTTACTTTGTGTCTTATATCAAAATTTGATTTTAACATCTTTACTATTTCTATTGTTATATATATTCCTTTTCACACATCTTTAATATTTATTCAAATGGTATAGATTTGATCATTGTACAATATTATTTTTGTAGGAATATCGTAAAATAATATTGTGGATAATGGATTTTATCAAAATTGTTGTTCACATGGAAAGTTGATTTTTTTATC
This sequence comes from Agraylea sexmaculata, assembly GCA_022606485.1. Lineage (NCBI taxonomy): Eukaryota > Metazoa > Arthropoda > Insecta > Trichoptera > Hydroptilidae > Agraylea > Agraylea sexmaculata. The sequence goes on along the minus strand of JAGTTH010000200.1, from coordinate 55,838 downwards.
ATTATTTTTAAAAACAGGTAATTTCTTTTATAACGTTTTACTATATAATTTGTGAACAACAGACTTTCTGAATATTTTTTTTTCTTTTAGGTGAAAATGGACAACACTCGAAAAACACGCTTAAACACCTATAGAGAAGATATAGTTAAGGATTTAGATGTGAAATATATCATAGATGTACTAATATCAAATAATGTTATACAAATTAATGAGTCTGATGTATTTTTTTCGAATGTACGTTGATCATTGTTCATATCTAATGTAATTATTCTCATGAATATTTTTTCACTGCAGGATAAGAGAGAAGATAAAGTAAGACTATTACTCAATAAAATTTTGTCGAAGGGAAATGAAGCGTACGATATATTTGTTGATGCATTAATGAAAGACTATAGTTGGTTAGGTGTAAATTTAAAGATGAGTGAAGGCTCGGTGCATAAAGATATCATTAAAGAAACTCTTGAAGACTGTTTAAGCAGAGGAGAAATACCCAGATTGCCACTGCATTATGTGCCAAGAACTGACCTTGTAAGAATATTAGTCACTTCATATTTTCTTAGTTGAGTGTCATTTATTTTCAATCAATTTATATTTTAGGAAATAAAAATTCATAATAAATTAGAACATCTCAATAGGCACGAGATGTTAGTTTTACATGGTATGCCAGGAAGTGGAAAATCATCTTTAGCTGTTGGTGCTTTAAGAAGCAATGCTTCATTGGTGATAAACAATTTTGATGGTCACATATTTTGGATTAACGTCGGTGACTGTATTACAGTAGAACAAATTATCACATTACAATCAAAGTTAGTAAAAAATGTTTAAATATAATTGACTTGCAGATATTAAAATAATATATTTTTGTAGAATTTATACAAAATTGACCACCATCAATAATGACTTACGAGATGTATCGAACAAAGACCTTACATTTATTGATCTTAGTAACAGCCAATCAACCTTGAGTTGCTTAGATAATGCACCAAACTATAAAGATTTATTAAGGAAGGCTTTTGAAGATAACTTTCGAAAAGCTTTAATAGTTATCGATGATTTAAAATCTAAAGACGTTATTGATGAATTTGATATAGGGTGCAAAATAATGATTACAACTCAACATATTGATATTGTAAAATCATTTAATCCGATAATTATTCAGGTGATATTTTTATTCCATGCATTGATTACAATACTATTGTGTTTGATTCTTAATACAACAACATTCTCATTTTCTAGGTTCCCAACAGCTTTAAAGACAATGAATCAATGCAACTTTTAGCCATGTGCGTTGGCAAAGAAGTAAACGAACTTCCAAGTCAAGCTATGAAAATTCATGCTCGTTGTAAAGGAGCACCACTTCTGATTGCAATGATTGGATCTCTACTTGCCGACAATAAAGAAAGACTAAATCACGATTTATCCCACTGGAACGATTATGTTAAACAATTGAAAAACAAAGACATTTTTTTGTAAAGAAAAAAATTACATTAAATTTTTTATGTATTAATTTTACATTTTTAACCACAATTTTTTTTGTATATTTTAGCCTTAAAAAAACAAACGAGGAAAAAAAGCCATATCTCACTATTGAAATGTGCATCAACTCATTAGAAGATAAAAAAATTATTGAAACATACAAGTTATTAGCTGTACTTCCAGAAAATGCAAAAGTCTCTACCAAAGCACTCAGTGTAATAATGAACCTTCCGGATAATTTGGAAATGATGATGAAGAAATTCAAGAATAATTCACTGGTTATGGAGCATTACAATCCTGATCAAAAAACTTATCAATATGAAGTTCACGATTTGATCATGGCATATTTAAAATCCTGTCATACTGAACAAGAACTGAAAAAGTTACATTCAAATCTCCTCGATAGATATCAGAGTAATTGTGTTAATGAAAGCTTAGTAAACTTACCTGACGATGGCTACATTGTCTATTATATAGGATATCATATATATAATAGCTATAATCATCAAAACACGTGGAATTTATTTCATTCTTTATTCACAAATTTATTATTCATTGGAAATAAGATTCGGCTAGCTGGCTGTAGTGATGTATTGAGAGATTTAAATGTTTATTCAAAACACATAATCAAGGTATGGCAAAAACAAATTTTCCCGAATTTTATTATTATTAATGATTATTTGGGTTTTAGAAATCATCAGACCAGGAATTTTTGCATGACTTGGCTAATTATATTCAACGTTTTGGCCAAGACTTACATCGGTATCCCAATACCGATATAATCCAAAGCATACTCCAGCATTGTTCAAATGGTGTTTTATTTACAAAAGCATCAGAAATTGCATGCAGTCATGAATTCAATAAATTCATTTACTTTCATTTTCAGTAAGATTGTTGCATTCTAGTACATAAATATATTAAAACATATTTTTAATTAAATTTAATTTGGTTTTTTGTATAGACTCGAAGATGAAGCAGAGGAATCCAATTTTACAATTTTAGATGTTGCTGACAAAGTAACTTGTCTGAAATTTTGGATGAACTGTTTATTATTGGGTTGTGAAAATGGCAATGTTGGGGTTTGTATAAGTTATATATTAATTTTGTTTTCAATGTTTTCCTGCATTTAATGAAATGCCATAATTATTTTAGCTATGGTGCTTAAATTCTAATAAAAAATTAAAATCCTACATTGGTCACAAAAACCCTATAAATAAGATTACACTAAGTGCAAACACTCCATCGAAGATGGCAACATCTTGTGAAGATGGTTCTATTAGACTCTGGTCCCTCGACGATGTTCACGTTGATAGTGATAATGAATCTTTGGAAAATGGTAATTAATACACATACCTAATTTATAATACTTGAATGCAGTAATTTATGGATTTTGTTTTAAATTATTTTCAGGTGATTGTTTTCCATCTTACTGTGATACTTATGAAAGTATTGAAATATACCATGATAATGAATATTGTCGTGGCGGAAATTGGGGTCATAAATTTAATATTCTATTAGTTCACACAAATCCCGGAAATTCAATTTATTTGTATGATTCAAACGGAGATATTTTTCAAAATATCAAATTCAAGTCAGATATTGCAATCTCTTCTACTGCACTTTCAATAGATGATGCACTAATCATGTGCGGATATGAAGTATTAACAACAAAAAAGTTTGCCGTTAACATTTATGTTACTAAGTCTGGCGATAACCTCATCACCTTTTTTGAATATGCACCAATTATCATGTTAGCACCAGTACCAGGTAACATTTTAATAATACATTTATCACCATTCAGTTGTAATATAACCATAGATTTATTAAATATTTAGAGAGGAAACGACAATTATTTTTCATGCGTTTCAATATTGCGTAAAACAATCTTGTATTCAAAAGAATTTTTTTCATATGCATTTAATGTGCTTTCAAGTTAATAATTCTAAAACTTTACAATGTCTTCTTATGTTCTGTAAGTAAGCTGTGAATTTCTTCCTATCACATTGTTTTGAGCGAGTTTTGTCACTACAGTATACGACAACGAAGACCTTATAGTCTCCTTCAACCAAATATTAATTCTTTAATTCAACCCATGGATTATTGAATAAAAATAGAAAGTTGAGATTACCCGTTTGACTATTAGCTATTTTTATTCGGGGGGGGGTATATTTTACTTGGTGTTGGTTGGTATAAGTGTGTGGAAATTTACCGTGTGTATTTTATTTGCACTTGGTATTCGTTTGATCATTTTGTTGATTTAATAAAACGAGTGTTTTTTTTTTGTAATAATAAAATAATCACGAATAATAAATAACATAATATAATATACAATTTCTGATTTTCTCAATTTGAGTGTTTTTCGGTAGTTATTTTTATTATATTGTTTTAATTTCAGGAGAAAACAATTGTGTTCTCACATTGACCAATGTACATTTGCAAAAGCACAAATGGAATAGACTGACACCGACCATCAATGAAGTAAAATCAAATTTGGTCCACACAAAAATAGCCGATTTAGAAGGTCTACAAAATGATTATCAATTCCAAACAGCTGTGATAGCAGAAAATGGCTCTTGTGTATTCATATCTACAACTGATGGTCGTGTACTTGTATATAATTTAAAAACTAATATCTCTGTTTGGGAGTTAAATAACTACCGAGGGTAAGTAGGATTTTTATATTTTTATTGTTCTCTCCTAAGCTCTTCACATACATGTATTATAATTTATAGGATCGTCACTAGCTTAGATACAAAAATCTACACATATTATGATGATATGACGTATTCTCATTTAGTTGCCACTTTGAGCAACGGTGAAGGATATTCTGGAATAGTTAAGCTTTGGGGAGTTTATTGCTGGCAAATATCTCCAGCATCAGATATATACAGGTTGAGTATAATGTTTTTTATTCTAATATTTTTATGTAATGTGTAATATTGCTGTTGCGTTACAGGAAAGCAAATTTATCAATGAAGTTTGACTGTATATTTGATAAACGTCAACAAACCACACCCGTATCTACGAATAGTCAACTCTCTTCTGAAAGCATTCAATCGTCCATAAAACGTGCAGAAACTTTAGATACTGCATCAAAAAACAATGTGCCAAAAATAGTGGCAAGAAAGACAACAAGTTTAGATCGCTATTCAATCAAACCATTAAACTTGAAAGGTTGTAATAGTTTTGTAAGTGATGCGGCACACCACAATCCCATAATTGCTGTTATTGATAGTTTTAATAAAGTGCAGGTAAGCATAAATATTGTATTATCATTAATTCTATTAAAATATGTATCTCTAATGGTTTTTATGCACCCTATAGGTACTTAGAGGAAAAAAACTATTTGCAGAAACTCCGATATCGGAATCTGCTATCACCATAATAAACATTTCACCGTGTGGAACTTTTTTGATTTATGGCCAAGAAAACGGTCACGTTTACAAGTTCATATTTATGTCTAGAATTCTCAAGAAGATTATGGATCTCAATGATTCTGTCCACTATTTAGAATTTGTCAAAGACACAAAAATCATTGCAGCTGGAAAAAGTGGTGGTTTGATGTTGTATGAATTAGATAATGGAGAGCCTGTTGCCAAAATGATTATTCAAAGTCGCTCAGAATTGGGATCTCAAGAATTGATTGATAGTCTCAATGGAAAAAAAAGGATGCGGAATGAAAATCTAGATTTTGATAAAAAAAGCTCACCACCTTCAATGTCCAGCTTTTCTAGCCAAGATAATATTGTTGGCAAAGGGAATGCTGGGTACGATGGTTATTTGTGCAAACCGTCAGCTGTGATAAAATGTTTTTGGATTGAAGATATTGGCTTATTAAGTATAACTAAAGATTGTAGTGTTAAATTATGGAACCTTTCACCGAAAATATTAAACGTATTGGTCAGCAGAAGAAGCGATGTCGATATATTTTGTGCCTTAATGTATAAATTGAAATTATTAATTCTCCTCGATAAAAAAGGATATCTTTTTGTAAGTAATTTTTGAAACTAAACAAATAATATTGTTGGAAATTTATATATATTTTTTTTAATTTCTTATATAGATTTACAATATAAGTGGAAGCATTGGAGAAAACTTTTCACTTGTTGCTTCTCTGTACGATTCTAAAGATCTCAATAAAAATGTTGAATGCTGTTCTTTATCGGTAGATGGTAAAATTTTAGCCATCGGTTATCACAACGGGGATATTATGGTATGTTTTAAAAATATTGATGCTATTTTTTTATTATTGCTAATATTATAATAATTTATTTTAGCTCTATAATATTCCGAGCAAATCTGTAGTGAGTCTGCTGAAATTACACAAAACTCCGGTAAAAAGCTTGAAATTTTCACCAGGATCACTTCCAAACAGTAATCTTCCGTCAGTGTCAGGATTTTCTCCAAACAGTTTTTCAGAATCTTCAGATCGTGAGTCTCCATTCATATTAGTTTCAATGGCTGGGCAAATTGCATTTTGGGATATGAAGTACATCCTTTCTAAAAAGAATAAAAATATGAAACTACCTGGAATGTAAGCATTTTGATATTTCTAAAAATAAATCACTACACATTCATAAATCGTTATTTAATATTTACAGTGGAAGTGCTTTAAAGGTGCTGTCGCCAAAACCAATCATGCCAAAAAGTATTTCAAATTTTAATGACTCATCACGTCCAGCTGAAGGAAATGGTTTTTGTTTTGATTTTCCTGATAAGCAGTGGGAAAAGCCGTGGAGATTGAAATCGTAATATAATTAATTAACTTACATTGAAATAAATCTCAATTATAAATGTAATGTTTGATTTCAGGAGTAGGAGTAATTCTTCTAAAGAGATTTTAGCCTGCATAAAGTTAACCGGAGAAAGAGCATCCAAATTAATGGTGGATGAAAAATTCTCCAAATTTGTCACAATCGATCAGAGCGGAGTTGTTTATATAATGAATATTTTAGAAAATTCTGTCACGAGTAATGGAAATGAATGAAGCTGTGAACAACTTGTTTTGAATTTACACTTTACATATTTTCAACAAAATTAATTATTCAAATGAAGTATACACATTTTGCACTCAACTTGTGTTCACAAATTATATATTATAAAACTGAACAATTTATTCCCACACTGCCTGTTGATGTGTAGTATAGATTTATTTAATGTTGTGTTGTCACATTACCTACTTTTATGTTCACAAAAAATACTCTTTATTATCATAATATATAAACATTTTATTCACAATTATAAAATAGTCACAAAGATATGAAATCACAATTAAAAAATGATTTAGAAAAAAAAACAATATTATTGAGTGGTATAATGCATTAAAAAGTGCATTTACAGATTCTTTTGAAATATTTTTTTATAATAATATAAAATTTTTAGAGCAATTTTATAAAACGCATAGTTTGATTTTAATAATACATTTTTTATTTATATATATTAAATAAATACTATATAATGAAATATTTTTCTAAAAGCTCAAAAACTTCTAACACATTTTTATACGTTTAATATCTTTAATTAAAATAAAAACAATGGTTGTATTATTTTATAAGTGGTCAATACGTAAACATGTTCAAATAATCAGCATTTGCTCAAATTGTGGCAGTTATGAATAACACAGTAATATTTGTTTCACATTCATTAATTATTATTCATTTAAGATGTAATACTGTAGGTCTAAGACTTAATTTGAATGTATTGGACAGCTAGATTTTATATTGTAAATTGCAAGTTCATATACAATTTGGATGTGGCATTTTTATTAATATAACATAATATTGCATTTCATTTGAAGATTTGTGAAATTAACTGTGATATTAGCTGTTATATTACTGAAATGTATAATGGTTTGTAAATTCAATACAGCTTTACACCCATTATTAATATCGTTTAGCACTCCTGTGCCTTATTTCAAGACATAAAAAAACCTTTATGACTTATGTTGTAAATTGTTAAAACACATAATTACTTTGTACTTGTTTTTTTAAGCCTTTTACATCTAAGACTCATTATCATTATTTTATTTAAACAAGCAATAAAATACAACAACTATCTGTTTAGTTTTATTTGAAACATAATGAAAATGTACATACTACTCTCGACAGTACCCCGGTATTGGATATTCCAATTGGAGAATGGAATATCCAAGTCAACAGCTTAAAAAATCGAAAAAAGAATGAAAGAAGTTATGAGTCCTTTTAAAACCAAAATTGTCAGCTTTTCTGAAGCTAACTAGTTATTTTGTAATATAAAATGAGGCAATGAACTTGTCTTCTTTGTCAAATTGAATGAAAATTCAAGGGAAATTTTCAAATTTTTCTTCAATCAAATTAACCCGCATTTTTGCTGCTATTTAAAAATTTAATAACTGAGGATTTAATGAAATAAATAAAACTAAAAAATAGTCCGAATAGCGAATATTATTATTTATAAATATGCATGCATACATGAAAAGTAACGGTTGTTGTTGAAGTTTGACACAAGGAGAAAAGTTTGTTTATGTTGATTGAAAAAGAGAACATTTAAGATGCAAGGAGCTGCTGATGATGATCATCGATCTGGATCTGATTGCTCATCTTGTTCTTCGCACTCTTATCATTCAGACAGGTTTATTATGATTATGTTCATAACACTAGTTATTCAAAACTAATTTTAACATGATACTGTAGCTCGGTACCCGAATGGGAAAATGAGATCCGAGATGATGGAGAATTACTTTACATTGTTCCTGATGTTGTGAAAGAACAACCACAGAAACCTGTTAACACTGCAGGACTCGTTGAACGAGGAGTCTTTGTAAGACAATCTGCTCGAAGAAGTTCAAGAAGTAAAGGTTCGATCACGAGAATTACAAATAACCCACTTTAACTCTTAAATGAGATGTTATTATAATCATAGGAAAATTTCTAAAACTACTGAAGCGCCAGAATAATTCACAATTAAAAATGAAATCAAAGAAGCTTACCTCCGAGACCAAAGATGAAAAAACTGAGTCTAACGGTAAAGAATCCATGGCACCTTTGAATTTTATTACCTCTCAAATTGCAAATGGAATAAAGCAGATCAAAATTGAGGTTTTTATTAAATAATCTCGCTACTTTATTTGAAATACTATTTAATAATTGCTTATAATCTTTTTAGATTGATTTTGAAAAAAATTCCATCAATAACAGTTCAACCACTTATATAGAGTCACTATTAGGGATGTCGTTTATCTCTGATGACGGTTTTACCCTAAAAGTATCTGATATATCACCAGAATATCAACTAAATAAAATGATGTCGATTAAAATAGGAGATGTTTTAAAAACTATTGACGATCAAGAAGTAAATAATAAAAATATTATGGAAATATTGTGTAAATACCCTCCAAAAAAGGCAACGTTAAAACTGTCTTTTCAAGAATGTTTCCCCACGCCAAATTCAAGAAACAACAAGTACTCAGAATTTATTACATATCTTTTGAATACAAATAGAGGAGCTTCACAAAATTTACAAATGAAATTAACTAAAGCTCTTTTTTCTGTTGTATATTTAACAATCGACGAACTAACTGAAAGTTCTTCTGAATTCGAAGGGATTTTATATAGTTATCCTAGACCAGAAAAAAAGAATTTTTTGTGTTCTTGCAAAGGAACTTTTATAACACTCAATCACTTAATTTATGATGTTTTGAAACAATCAAGACCTCAATGTTCAACCGTATCGATTGATGGTTCGATGGTTCATATTGTGTATTCTGCGCAAGGAAACGAATTGATGTTGTTGGCTGCACCCGATAGTAAATGCAATCAATTTGAATTAATGCACATTACTAAAGAAATAATTCCACTGTTGGAATTTTCCTTTCAAAGCCTAAACAATTGTTTTAACAATCGCAGCAATCATAATAGTCTAGACAACCTTTTTTCACATTTATTCGCTCAAATATACTTCTGCGGTTATGGGATTGAATATCAACGACACCTTCCTACGTCGGAAACACTCGAAAGTGCTCAAAGTCATAATATATTCGAGCAATGTTTGGGAATGGCTCAAACTGCTCATATTCCATGGGAAGCTCAATTGCAAATTGACGATGCATTGACTGAATTGGAAGCTGCTGATTATCGAGAATGGGTGAGCTTGAATCACATTTTTACATAATATTTTTATAGACATTTTTGTTTTCATTCTAGACGGATGATCCATTCGACTGTCAAAGATTATTTATTGTTTTGGGAAGTTGTTTATACTACTCGGGCCATTTATTAGTATCACATCTGGATGTTCAGGATTTGATTGATGTTAATATTTATTTGAAAATACACGGTTATCTCAGTTTATCTCGGGAAAGTGAAATCAATAAAATTATTATATGGAAAGAAGTATTTATAAAAAGTTGCAACAGAGGCATGACCGATTCATCTTCCGATACAACAGAAAATAAAAATAATGAGTACAAGTAAATAATATATAACTTTACTTACTTTTTTAGTTATTTTAATTGTTATTATTCTAATTAGGATGCCTAAAGGTCGTTGGTTTATGTCAATTATCGGAAAAGGAAACTTATTGTTGATTACGCTCTTGGAATCTGGAGGAGCTGCACTTCCAGTCAGTATTTATATTTATTATTAATTTGTAAATAAACTGTTAAATTATAAATATTTAGGCAATCGGCAATATTCAACCTCCTCCATTTTACATAGAAGAATGTGAAAGCTGTTTAGATCTGTTGATCGATGTAGAATTAGACAAGTTCTTAGAGCAATGGTTTAAATATAATGCCAGACCTCAAGTTTTAGTTCAACCTGAACACTTGTTATCATCAAAATCATCGAGAGACTTCACAGGTAACTTTTTCATAATTTAATTATTTAAATTCTTCTACAACCATATTTTATTATTTCAGGTTTTGCTTCTGCATTTATTAAAAAATCACCCTCTCCTATAACAAAAGGTGACTTTCAAACGACACAAAAAAAGAATGTTTCTGATGATAACAGTTCGAAAACTGTCCCTTGGTTAAAAAGTACTCAAAATCCAAACATGGCCGACAGTAATTGTTCTGAAGATTCTGAAAGTCAAAAGAGTATAAGGTTTGAAGATTTTTTAATTTGCCTCGATAACTCAAACTACATAATGTGTGTATTATTTTTTAATAAATTTAAAAATGTTAATAGTGAAATCAGTGATGAACGAATACAAGGCCGTAGAAAAGAACGAGAGCGTCAACTCAATCAAAGTTTATCTTCAGATTCTGATACCGAGTGGGAAGGATATGAGGTACAAACCAAATTAAATTGTTAAAAATAAATTGTATATTAAACAGTATCGTGAATTATTTCAGGATAGTCAGTTGAGCGGCAGCTACGATATGAGTGATTTGAGTCAAGCTCTATTAGAACGGATGGGATTTATCATACCGACAAAGTATTCAAATAATATTTTACCTAACTTTGAACCGATGTTAATAATTTTGAAAATTTGTAGAATAACTGCAGGGGAAGAAAATATATGCTTTCATTTTGTCACTTTGGACCACGATCAAGGTGTCATGCTCGCTCCAACACTTAACATTCAACTATCTTCAGAAAGTGTTTTATATAAATGTATACTTAAAAACTTTAGAAGTATTAGCCAAAAAATACACACACTCATGGAAAATACAAAAAGGTTGGATGTCACAAAATCTTCCAAAACTAGTTTACAATTATCAATCATACTTTTACAATAATAAATTTCAGGTACAAAAAACTTCTATCGCCATCCAGTAGTGTAAACAAATCTTTAGTAGCGATAAAAGAACATGGGATTCTATTTCAAGTTCCGTCCAAATATGTTAATTCAGCCAATCTTGCCAAGAGGTCTTCGGAGACTTTAAACTACTGGGTGATCGGGTTAGTATGTCTTGAAATAATAAAATCAATACCTAAATCATAATATGTATGTTTTATTCAAAACATAAATTTGCACATTTTTCAATACCTAATAAGAAATTTCATGAATTATGAAAATATAAAAATTCAACAATAAATATGAAATTATCTGTTTCAGGCGCCTCTTTGAAAATCCGAACTGTAGTGAGGTTTACGTTTGCTATCATGAGTCGATTCCGCAAAACATGGTTGAAATTGCTTTCAGACTTGCAATAGGCACTTGAAATAATCTTCGAATTATATTTGGAAATGTAATCAAGAAAAATAGTGCAATTAACGTAACATAAGTCAATTAAATTAATTTTAAATAAAATATAATACACATTATCCTTCATTGAATATAAATGATTCTAAGGTGTTATAATATTTTGTAATTGTTCAATTTTACAAAGAAATTTGTGTATTTGTTTCCACAAAATTTTACACTATAACAAATACAGCATTTATACATATGTATATATAAAAAAACAAGTCTTCAAAATGAAAAGAATGAATGTCATCCAAAACGTTTAACTGTGTTGGTGATTTTCATTCTATTCAATTAATTATTTTTACACAGTATTGTATATTTATTATGTGAAGTTTGTAATTAATAACTAAAATATTTACACGCACACATGGTTAACTTAGTTTTTACTATAATAAACTCTATATCCACTAACAACAATTACTTTTAGCCGGTTCAGCTACTACAAGATTGAAATCTAAACCGTTTGGTCTGTTGAAACCAGTCTTTATGCCGTCCCATCCATCTTCTATTTTGTACTCCCCGATCTTTATTCTGTTATAAACCTCTTCCGTGACGAGCATGAATGCTTCTTCAACATTCTGACCTGTTTTAGCCGAAGTTTCCACATGATGCAAACCTAGAAAATGTGAATATGATAAAAATGAGTTTAAAATAGCATCGATTTGGAAACACACCATTTTGGACAGCAAACGCTCGAGCTTCTTCGCAGGAAACCTCGCGTCTGGCTCCGTTGTTTTCATCATTGATAAGATCAACTTTGCATCCCACCAATGCGAACACCGGTCGGTGAGGTTCGATGTGTCGCTTCGCTTCCATCATCCACAAAGGTATGTGATCAAAACTAGACCTCTTGCTCACATCGTATACTAAGAGCGCTCCGACAGAATTGCGATAATAAGACTTTGTAATCGATCGGAAGCGTTCTTGACCTGCTGTGTCCCATAACTGAAGTTTAATTCTGGTCCCATCTTTCACTTCTATAAGGCGTGCGAAAAAATCAACACCCACCGTTGGATCTGAAATCTAATTTAATTTGTGTAAAAGAATAATTTTTAAATTGCAGATATAATTATGTATGTGGACAGTTAATGTAAGTTGATTATTTTGTTCAAATATTAATGCATTCACTATCAATTGCCACTTTATCAAAAAACAACCTACCGAAACCAGAATATTGATGTGTTTATAAAATCGAGTTCTATAATATATATAATTGTCTAACTGTGTGTATGTTATATGTCTGTATGTCTGTCTGTCTGTCTGTCTGTATGTCTGTCTGTTCGGATCAATCTTTCAAATATCCTCAGCGTATGTATACAGAGTCGCTATATACAGAAAAATAGTCCTTAATATATCAGGGTACAAGCATTCAAATTCCGTGTGCTCTTAAGTCTTTATGGAACTGAGCCATATATTCAAAATGGAATAGAATATTTGGTAGTGAGACTGCATTTAAATTTGTTGATTATTGAAGATATGCGAAAGTAGCCCTTAATATGTATCGAATACCTTCGAGATATCGTATACTTTCGTTTGAAATATGTTTGCTGTCAGTTTAGTTCGAAATGTATGAATCTTCAAAAAATGTTCATTTTCAATGATTGTTTAAACTATAAAATGGGGCTTTTTCGAAATAGTAAAATGGTCCTATTTGACCGGCAACTAATGTAGATTCATCCATTATCTATAACACATTTCATGTCTCTGTCAATAGAAGGTAGTTAATCGTAATCTGTAAAATTTTATATATTCAATTCAATTTTTTTGACACTTGACAGACAAGTGTTGCCAGGTGTATAAATAATTCAATTTAAATATTTAATCATAATTAATACATATCTAAAATCTCGAAACGGGTATTTTAATGATAATATTATTAAATTAATTTCAAAATAATTTTAAAGATATTTAATAATGCATAATAAATGAAAATTCTCAAAAAAAGTATTTATCGGGAGACTCGCTTTTTAAATATTGTGATGAGTGTTGTCATCATATGAAAACCGCGTTATATTATTTTATTAATAATTTTAATAAAATTTCAAACTTCTTTCGAATGAAAAAACAAACAACTTATTATCTTCGTATTAAAAACAAATCAGAGCATTTCAAAATATTAAATAATTTCAATATATTTTTTGGTGTATTTAATTTGATAATGCATAACAATTTCCACATTTTTGTACTTCATTTTTAAAATAAAAAATTTCTTTAAAACTTCTTTAAGGCAAAAATGAAATCAAAACTCAAAGATAAACGTCCTATTAAAAAACCAGGCAGAACAAAAAAAAACATTAACAAATTGAAAATTTCAATTAAAATTACCCTAGTTGTCACATATTTATCAATATTTATTGTTAGACACTTACATTATGATAAGAGATTTATTTTGGAGGCATTTTTGTATTTGTGTAATACCGTTATGGCTTATGATACCCGAGGGTTTACCTGCTTAACTCGATTGCTTTTACTGATTTTGATTGTATGATGGTAGTTCTTTGTCCCCAGCGCTAGATATGAACTAATGACGCATAATAGAGTATAGATGAAAGTGGTTGGTGTAGTGTGGTGTGATGCTGTAATGGCTGAAGGTGTTACCTCGGCAAACTTGCCGTCCGTGAAGTACTTGAGCAGGCTGCTCTTGCCGACGGTGCTGTCTCCGATTAGTATTAACCTGAACTGGTAGTCAAACATGGGATCCACCATCCTGAATGTTTTGACAGCTACTCGCGCGGTAATGCAGCCGACTGCTTTACCAACACTATTATACTAGTATAGCCACTACACTGCTACAATGGTACAGTGGAGGGGGTACCAATAATATTATTAACATTTTACAAACAAAATTATTCTAATTCAACACTACCGTATATTTCAATAAACTAATGCAAATTCGTCATAATCTACGTTTTAAATTTGTTAGATAGTTTCATTTTCAAAGTCTAAAGTCCATTCTACTAGGAATATCAACAATATTTGCAAGTTATTAGAATGGCTACTTACTCTTTCTTTATAACTTATTGGTTACCTTATAATCGATCGGTATATAAAATTGAGAAAAAAATAATTAGGTAATGTAGTTAAAACACAATGGAAATGTTTGTCTACTGTAGTTTATTCATCAATAGAAAATTTATAAACAAAAAATCAACAGTTTTAAGTATCATCAATGAGTAAAATAGTTTATTGATATCATTCTAAAAGACCCTGCATCATTTTCATTCATTTGAATACACACAGCGTTTTTCATGCAATCACAACTTGTAAAGCTTTTAAATACTTTTCATGAATTAAAAAATATATGTATATACATATAAATAAGTTCAAGAAAAGTAAATAGTGTGTCTTACTTTATTTAAGTTGCAATAAAATTATAATCGTATTGGAAAATATATTTTGTACAAATATTTTTATTATAAGAATATAGGATACTCTTCTTCTGTGCTGTAAACTATGTATAATTCTCATTGTTTTTTTTTATAGCAAAAGGCAGTTAAAAATACATATAAGTAACTACAAACAATATTAAAAATAATGGGAATGTTATGATAATTATCAAAATTAAATATTAATGAATGTTTAAAAAACAATCAGGTAAAATTCAACTAAAAAAATTAACAAATTATTTTATAGTGCATTATTATATAAAAATATTTTCAATGCAGGTACAATTTTTCGTAATAGTCGTCAATATTTTTTAAATATAATATAATTCACACTTAATTACCCGTGTATAAAATATACATTTATGTAATATAAAATTGACTTGAAGGTAAAAAATAACATTTATTTAAATATCAAATAGTAATACTAATTAGTTCACCAAATATTTCAGAGCAGTAATGTAGCATAAATCAGGATATTTAAGTATGAAAAAAAAACAATATTTAGAGACTGTAAACTAATGTAACAAAGCTTTTTTTTAAATAGCCTTGAAAATATGTTATTACCTTGTAGAGTTCACCAAAGGAAACGAAACATTTAAAATATCACTTGCACAGCAAAACAAAACTCTCGAGCACCGCAATATAACTAATCCATATTTTGTCCAACAGTCAATAAATTATCTAACAAAATTATCACAGTAGAAACCTGCTGTGATTGACATAAAGTAGGTAACTTTTTTAAAAATAATATAAAACGAGCACTACACACATTTTAAATGGTAACACTAAAGTGACTATTATAATTTTGGAAATATTCATCAATCGTTTCTGCTAGTGTGTTTATTTTCCGGTGTTAAATAAACACCCAATAGTCCAGGGTTTATTTCGCTGTGTCTAAAAATAATCAGATATTTAACTAATTGAAAAAATCAACAAATACTTTATAGAATTACCTTATTTGTCTTTCTCTCAAACGTTTTTTTACAGCCGGTTTTATTTTCGGCTGCTTACCGGGACTGTGACGACCACGGCCGGTCACGAGAAATAGTTTAACGACCATGCTATATTCGACATTTTCCTTCGAATTCATGTTTTTTTGTATCTTCAATATGTGCTTGTCTAAGAACATATCCAAGACCTTCACAGCTTCCATTACATTTAAAAAATGTAAATCTAATGTGAAGTCGTCCTTGGTTGAAGCTCCCTGTTAGTAAAAAAATTCAATCAATTGACCTTATTTGAATATAAAGAAGGCAGTTAAATAACCTGAACGATTTCAGAAGCAACCCTTGTAGTGGCAAAATCATGCCTTTTAGTGTGCAAAGCCGCTATACTTGAATAATAAGCTGCTACCGACGTCATTCCTTTCCGTAAGTATTCTTGAGCCTTTGAATAGTTTATATTTCTTATTTGAAGATGATGATTGGCCTCTTGTCTAAAACATTTTTATTGTATATTTAGATTTTTCCATTTTGCAGATGTTTTTTTGTTAAAATAAGATACTCACCTAAATTTACACACTATTTCCGTTTTATCTCCATTCGATTTATTTTCAGTAGCTTTTGCATTTTCATTCAATACCTATAAAAGATAAACTGTTTAATACACATGAATTCGGAGTAATTGTGTTTAATCTAACTTTTTCTTTTTCCTTTTGAGCTCTTTCCAATAAATCTCTTTCGTGTTTCATTAAAAGTTTTTGAATGGCTTTTTTGTTGTCATCTTCTGTATTAGTTATTTGTAATTGACCAGTTGAAATCATGAGTACCTGAACAGTTTGTTCAAAATCATTATCGTGCGCGTTGAGAACTTCTAACAGAGTCTCACTGTTTATACTCGGAAAGAGTTGAATTAGTTTTTGTTGGGTCAAGCGATGTGCGAGGTTATCAGGGGTTTCTTTCTTCCATTCCAATAAGTCTGTTTTGTAAAGTGCAAGAGCCATTTCCATGTCCATTATTTCTTTTAAATTGGGAGTTTCTTTAACTGTATCATTTATCGGCTGGGAATTTTCTAGCATTTCTAGTCTCCTAAAATGAACAAACACAGTGAATAAACAAATGGTTGGTAACAAAAAAAAAAATTAAACTTAAAAAGACTCACCTGGCAAACTCTTCGTCCTCCTTTATAATTTGCTTTAAATATTCTTGCTGTACATCAATCTGATCATAAACCGATTCTAGCCAAAGAGCATGTATTTGATGTACTAGCGACATTGGCATGTGAATCACGGGATTTAAATGGCTACCGATACTGTAAGAACTATCAAAGATATTTTCAAGCTGCTCAATAAACTGATTTCCCACATTGACCGAAACGACTGTATCATTTTCAACATCATCGTCAAAACTTTCTGCCGTTGAACTTTTTAAACAATCTTCATTTATTTCATTCGATTCGAAATTAGTATTTTCGGAAGACTCTTCCGGTATAACAATTTCATTTCTGTTGCGTCGTTTAATTTTTAATACATGGTCAGAATAATGATCGTCACTAAATATAAAGTGTTTTTCAATTTCTTTTTTTAAGGAAGAAACGTCTTCCGGTGATTTATTGGCTTCTTGATGAGCATCGACTGTTAACTCAACTGCAGTCACTACCAACTGAGATGGTTCAGCAGGATCGGAAGATGCTTCTAAACTATTTTCATTATTTATTTCAGGAGAATCATTGGAAACCTCATTGGACGGCTTGACCACCGTTTCTTTTTTAGGCATTTGAATTAACCGACCTTCATTTTTAGAATCAAGTAATATTTCCACTGTCCAATTGGCATCTCCGTTACAATTAACCAAAACGTCAAGTAAATTATCTTCATAAACATCAGGAAATAGGCTTTTTAACTCTCCAAGTGCATGCTGATAATTTTTTATTTCAGGTGCGACAATTTCATCAGTCATCGTACTTTTGTCAAAAGTACAAAATTGTTTCGGACGCACAATAGGATTCCCCTGAGATGAGGAATTTATATTTCTGCTGAATGCATCTATAATTTTAAAGTCCCAATTGTTTGCATTCTCCTCATCGCCACGGTGTGTATTTGTTGAAGAATCTATTGAAGATAATTTTGAAGTCGCTGTTGTTTTGTTTTTGTCAACGCTTGTTGTATCTTGCCAGTGGTTAAAAGATTCAATCGTTTCCCAGTCTACAGATAAAGAAGATTCAGTATTTAATAGGAATTCCTTTCTATTATTCTGGGCACGATTGCGTTGTGGTTTAGGATTAACCGGCATTATTGTAAATTTATCAGTAGAGTCGTACGATTGATTATTACAGTTTACATTTGTATCACTGTTAATGCCGTTGTTTGTCAGTAATATGTTTTGGGTAATAGGTGTAGTTCCCATAATTCCAGGTATTTCAGGAGACAATCTCATTATTGGAGGAGTTTTAGAGGAATGATAAAACAATTTCCACATCTTGAGTAAATGTTCCACCGTAATTCCTTTAACATATTTATCGAGACTATTTTTTATTGTATGCATCGGCACATTATGAATATTTTTGTAAACTAACTCTCTAGGTTTAAATGCCCAATCAGTTCGGGGTTCTAATATTTTTATAATATAACCATTTCCCACTGCATCTGTTATATAGTTTCGCATCGCCCACGCTTCAATGTTTGTATTATCTATAATCAAAGGACTGAAGCCTTTGAGCATGGAATTTTGTGCTCGTTTCTGGTTCCACGAATGAGCATCAATCAATTTATTTTTATCAAAGACGTATTTCCCTCTTCGGTAAAAGAAATCATCAGAACTGAGAATATGAGGATGCCTGCTATCTAACGAGGCGTAATCGATTATAAATTGCGCCAGGGTAGATTTTCCACTGCCTGGCAATCCTCTCATGAGAATTAGAATACGATATCCTCGGTTGATAGTCTCTAATATCTCTCTTAATTCATTATCAATTTGTATTTTGGTAGAGCGCCTGGGAAAACCCTGTTGATTTTTTGGCTCCATTTGTATAGATGTTTTTTTTTATAAAATTTATCACCTCGTAGTTTAATTCTTCTAAAATATTAAAAAATGACAAATCACGGTTAAGGTAAAAAAATTGTTTATTGGGTCAAGGTTAGAAGAACATGGTATAACATATGGCGGGAATCTGTTCCTACTGGAGAATTTATTTCGTGTGTATAATGTAATCAAATAACGTAATGAATGGAAACGATCGTTTAGGATTATTATATTTCAAGAGAAGGATGACGTTTTTATAGAAAACATTTGAAGTAATCATAATATTTACATAGTGATTGTGTTAATGATCACACTGGGTGGTCTCTCGGGGCCATGGCGGGATCAACAGTGTCCTTGGTCAGGTTCAGAAGGTCCAGGAGGTTCAGGAGGTCCAGAAGGTCCACAGGTCTGCCTGCATTCATCGTTCTGTCTATCTGCTCCTCTACGTTATGTGATGTCCACACACTGAACAACGAATTTCGACTTATTCATAGACAATCATAACATGCCTGAAATTCACGCATTTTACAACAATTTAAAATATAAATTGAGTGGCTTTTAACTAGGATTGGAATTAATTTTTTTCATTTAAAATACACCATTTACAAATTTACATTGATTTATATTCAAGTGACAGATAATTGTCTATGTGCAGTGAAAAGTGACGTTTGTTGTGAGCTGGTGACAACTGCGGCCACAACATGTCTGGTGGAGGAAGGATTGCAGTTTCTCAACTATTGAGAGAACAAGGAACACCGGCTGATGGAGAAGAACCCAAGAAGTCCAGGGAAGAGTGGAGGAAGGCCAAGGAACTAGAAGAAGCCAGAAAAGCGGGAACTGCGCCTGCTGCTGTCGATGAACATGGTAAACATTCACTATCGATAATAATACACACTTACTCTGTTCCTATTATTCTTTTATATTCAACACAATTCTGTATTATTTAATAAAAATACCACGTGTTTTTTTAATCTCAAACAGGTAGAGATATAAATCCTCACATTCCTCAGTATATATCATCAGCACCATGGTATTATGGCACAAGTGGACCTACCCTAAAGCATCAACGACCACAAGAAGAAAAAGAAAAGACTTTCACTCATTTGGATGAGTTTTACAAAAAAGGAGTTGATCATGTAAGTATCCCTCAGTTAATATAATTGTATTTCACATATAAAACACCATTTTTTTAAATTTTAGTCTTCGAAAGCAACAAAATATCGTAAAGGGGCATGTGAAAATTGCGGCTCAATGACACACAAGAAGAAAGATTGCCTCGAACGACCTAGAAAGGTAAGCAAATTGAAGTTTTTTTATGTTTTTACAAAGGATTAACACGAATGAAATATTTTCAGACCGGTGCAAAGTATACCAATAATGACATAGCTCCTGATGAATTTGTACAACCCACTTTAAATCTGAGCTTTGACGGTAAAAGAGACAGATGGAACGGATATGATCCTTCAGAACACAAAGCCATCATAGATGAATACCAAAAGATTGAAGAGGCCAAGCGAGAAATGAGAGCTGAAAAACTCGAACAAGGTACAATATTACATTATTGATGTTAATTCATATATATATTTATAATTTTGTATAATTTCTTTAGATGCATCTGCAGTTGATAATGAAGAAGATGATGAACAAGATGAAGATAAATATGTAGATGGTGTTGACATGCCTGGAACTAAAGTAAGTTACTTGAGAATAGATTAATCGTGTAAAACGAGTTTTAATTTTATTTATATTTGTAGGTTGATTCCAAACAACGTATTACTGTAAGAAATTTGAGGATTCGTGAAGACACAGCCAAGTACCTTAGGAATTTAGATCCAAATTCTGCATATTATGATCCTAAAACTAGATCCATGAGGGATAATCCCAACCCAACATCAGAGTGAGTGAATAAATAATGTGAATAGTAATTCCACATATAAGCTAATTCTATTTGTAGAACCGACTATGCTGGAGAAAATTTCGTTCGATTCTCGGGAGACACGCAGAAACACGCAGTCGCTCAATTATTTGCCTGGGAAGCTCACGATAAAGGTGTTGATGTTCATCTTTTAGCAGAACCGACAAAATTAGAAATTCTTCAAAAAGAATATGACAAAAAGAAAGAACAATTCAAGAGCCAGGTATTTATTAAAATAAAAATATTTTCAATGTTCAAATATGACGTGTGATATATTTTAGGTTAAAGATTCTATACTTGACAAATACGGGGGCGTAGAGCATTTACAAGTTCCGCCAAAAGCTCTACTTCTCGCTCAAACGGAAGTCTTCACCCAATACAATAGAGATGGAACTTTAATACAAGGTCAAGAAAAACAAGTGGCAAGGTATGTTTATTTATTCAATATTTGTATCGATTAAATTATTAATTTGAATATTTTTTCAGGAGCAAGTATGAGGAAGACATACTTATCAATAACCACACAACTGTTTGGGGCTCATTTTGGAAATCTGGAAAGTGGGGCTATAAATGCTGCTATTCATTTATAAAAGTAATTAAATCTTGATTTATATTCCTATGTGAACTATACTTATATACAAACTCTTTGTAGATGTCTTATTGCGTCGGTGAAGCTGGTAAGTCGGTGATCATGGAAACAGACACATTATCAACACCAATAATTAAAGCTGAAAAAGAAACTCTGGAATCGATCGATGATTCAAAAAATGAAAAAGAAGAGAGCAACTCGTCATCCACTTCATCAGAATCAGACGATGAGTCAAATACCAGATCAAAAACGGAAAAATCTTCAGTATCAAAGAAGCTGAAAAAGAAAGAGAAGAAAAGAAAACTTAAAGAGAAACGAGATTCAAAGAAACTTGAATCCAAAGAACATAAACTCCAAAAGGTACATATTGTTATTAGGTATATTTTATATGATTTTAATGATTGTTTTGATTGTTTCAGGCATTACAGTGTGAAGACGCAAGTAAGCTTCGATCTAAATTATTTGAAGATGATAGAAAGCGACCCTACAATAGCATGGTTGAAGTCAGCAAACCCACCGATGAAGAAATGGAAGCGTATTACATGAAAAAGAGGCGAGAGGACGATCCAATGAATCAATTTGTTTTATAAAATGTATTTCCATTTCATGAAATAAAATTTATTAAATTCACTTACGATATTTTTTTAATATATCAAAATTTTCTTCATCACAATAAATATTAATAACTAATTCGGTGTTTTACAATTTTCCATATTTTCTTCATGTAAACAAGCAAGACTTTATCGAGTGGCAACACTGGCTGTCAAACTTCTGTCATTCATGTCACGTGTTTGGGATTTTGTAAACATTTGGTTTTAAACCATGAAATCATTTTTACCCGAGGTAGAACTTCACTTACCAAAAACACCTCTTCTATCACTTCAATTATCCATTACCGATGCCATTGTAAGCTATTTTTCATTAAAATATTTTATATTAGAATTTAATATTATTTAGTTATTAGTATTCCAGTAATTGCTACCATTGGAAGGGTGAAACATTACCATTTTCAAATAGTGATATTTTGTATTTATCCATCGTTGGATATCGTTTTATGACTTCCGGAGAAGATGTTAAGAAAATTATAGAACTGACACTCGAATCACCGGTTTGTTGTTTTATGCAGTTATAATTACTTAAAAATATTCCAAACATGTTTTTTTAAAGGATGAAATTAATGGATTGAGCGCTGGAGATACAATTGGTATTTTACCTCAAAATCCGAAAGATGTCGTAGACCAGTTATCTAGAATTTTAGAAATCGAACATATGTTTGACAAAGAAGTACTCATAGAAAAATGCCCTGCAAATAAAGCAGGCGTACCGAAACACCTTCACACTTCTTGTAGTATGAGAGAAACTTTTATGAAATTTGTTGACTTGAATCACATACCCAAAAAAGTAATTTATATATTAGTTGAATATGTATATATTTTCATTAATGCCCTTGTATGGTTTCAGTTGCTTATTTGTCATTTAAGTGAATATGCAAAAGACGAAGTTGAGAAAAGATGTCTCCAAGAAATATGTAGTAGAGAAGGAAGCAATTTATATACAACAGAGATATTGAATAAAAATACAACTGTATTGGATTTATTGAAAATGTATAAATCGTGCAAACCACCAGTTGAGTTATTATTACAACATTTGCCTAGATTACTTCCCAGACCATATTCAATATGTAACAGTCCGAGTATCGACCAAAACCGTATAAAAGTATGCTTTTCTGTGATCGAAAAATCAGACGGAACCAAAGGCTTAACTACAGGATGGTTAGAAGATTTAATTTCGCGGAAGAAGACCGATGGCGAGGAATTTAAAAGTCTATCAGAAATATTTGAAAACATGAGCCTTGATTCTGCTAAACTTACTATACCTATTTATATTAGGAAATCAAATGTATTTCGTCTCCCCGAGGATCAAAGTAAACCTATTATAATGATCGCAACTGGAACTGGAATTGCACCATTTATAGGATTTTTAGAAGAAAGAAAGCATTTACAAACTAAGAATTCTTGTGTTGTTTATTTTGGGTGCAGATATTCACAACGAGATTATATTTATCAAGATGAATTGAACGATTTTATTAAATGTGGAGTTTTAACAAAATTGAGAACATCATTTTCGAGGGACGGCAATAAAATTAAATATATCCAGGTAATTTAACAAATCAGTTATTTTATAATGACTAGGCTGAATTTTATTGTGAATAATCATTTTTTTCAAACTGCTAATAATTATTTTATTTCATTAACTACACTTAATCTGTTTTGAGATAAGTGACAATATTGCACTATTTTTACTTGAGTTTTTTTATTTTTAAAGGAATGTATCTTAGAAGACGATGCTGACTTAGTTCAGTTAATCGATGATGGCGCAGTAATTTATTTATGTGGAGATTTGAATAAAACCAGCAGCCAAATAACAGATGCATTAATTACATGCATAGAACGAGTGAAGGGCATATCAGAAACAGAAGCCGCTAACATCATGGACAATATGAAGAACAATAATAGATTTATACAAGACATTTGGTTATAGTGAAACAGTCAAAATTAAGAATATAAAAACTAATTTATTTAAAAAATGTAAAAATTTATAAAATATACGCCTTATAGTTATAAAATGTATGAACAAAATTTACAATATTTATTTGGTGTATTTCGATTGATCAGTATAAAAAGTTTTTGTACACATTGAAGCATAAATAAAATATTCATATTTCATCAAAATATGGACTATTTGGAAGTTTTTATATAAAAAAAATAGATGAGCACAAGTTCAATCTTAGAGTAGCAGAGAATATCATATTTGCAGAAAAATAGATTTAAGGATTACAACTTTTTTTTTTTAATAATACTCTTAATTGATTTCATTCTGGTGAAGTAAAACATGCAAGAATCTTAAAAGTTAATTTGACATAATACAAATTGGCACTCGTTTAGTCACAAATGACTATAATGGCTTATAAGGCAACATACATAATATACAGTCCTTGAAAATTTAAATTGTTTTATCACATTTCCAACGTACCTTGCAAATGAATTAATTATATAATCGTATCAAAATACTAAAAATATCACTTAGTCGAAAACCACACATTGTTTACATATAAGGTGAACAGAACACTGGAAAACAATGTTTTGTTTTTTTCTAGTAATGCCATTGATTAAGACTTGGTAAGAAGGTTGATCAAATTTATATGAGTAATTAATTTGCGAAGCTAAATGTCCCCAAATGAATGCTTGATTAAAATTATCTGATCATTTCATGCCTTCTATATTGTAGTAAGAAGCAAAAATTATATTTTTCAAGTAGGACGCGTTTAATTGTCATTCGGGTGCAAATTAAGTAAATGCTTGGAAGGGAATGTTGGTATGCTGTGTAAATTTAAAATCCCATTGACAAATATTTAAAAAGCGACTTAGTCATAATTTTTATGAAGTAGTTTTTGTGCAGCTTTTATCAATGGTGTTAACGTACTTAATTCCATAGCAGTCTTGAGGAACGGATGTGACAGTAGTTCATAAGCCGAGGCTCGCTGGGCAACGTCAACTTGTAAACATCTATTCAAGAAATCTTGAAGGGGTTCCGATAAATCATTCCACCTGGCAACTGTTGGTCTTCCGTGAGCAGCAATTAAATATAAAGCTCGCAATGGTGTCTCTCTCATGTATGGAGGCTCACCGTCAATCATTTCAATAGCCATTATGCCCAGTGACCACACGTCCACCTTTTTTCCATATTGCTTTCGGGTCACCACCTCGGGGGCCATCCAGTATGGTGTTCCTACTATAGTCTGTCTCTTTTCATCACCGACTATATTAGCACAAAATCCAAAATCGGTAACCTTCACAGTCCCGTCCATTCCTAATAAAACATTATCAGATTTGATATCTCTGTGTATCGTTCCTTTAGAATGTAAAAATTCTATCGCTTGTAATATTTCTCTGCAAACAGCGGCAATCTGTCCCTCTTTCATGATGACCTCGGTGACAACGTCTGTCAGAGTTCCTCCGTCGAGTAACTCCATTACAACCCACAAATGATCCGAACTCAGGTAAGCGTCCAAAAAATTAACAAGATTCTTGTGTTGGAATCCTTTCAGAACATTTATTTCATTTAAAATTAGCTCTTTTCTCGGTTGTTTTGTTAAATCTATATCTTTGATGGCCACTCGGCTGTTATCCGTCATGTCGATTGCAATAAATACAGTACCTGAAAATTAGATCCACGTTTAAAAATATTATAGATTGTCAGTTGAGAATTTCTATATGAGAGTGAATCAAGATTAGATAAAGAAATGAACAGGAAATCAATTTAATAGAGAATGTGTAAGCGTGTAAATGAAAATAGAATGTAAGCTCACCAGAAGCTCCGGCTCCCAGAACTTTAATCCTGTCGAATTTACTGTAAGGGTCGTCTTTATTGCAGATGGATCGTAGTTCTTCATATATCTGCTCGTCACTGAGGCTGGCATTGTATAGTTCTTTTTTCCTCAGTATGGGACTCTCTTCAGGAAGCCCCGCCCTCGAGAGGTCCTGTACAGGAGCAGACAGTTCTTCGCGAGGGGCCAAGTTGTCAGGTGGGGCCTTGATGACGGCCGGCATAGTTTGTCGTAGTGGTTTGCCATATTGTCCACTTGGAACGATGGTGTTGGTACTCTCAGCGCGGCCCTCGTCATGACTGTGGCTCCCTCCCCGATGCTGGTCAGTGTCCACATCCTCCAGGTCATCCTCCCCCAAGACCGCTAGCCCCGCCCCCTGGATCTGATGGTGGTGGTCCTGCGGCGTGTCCAGAGAGTGCTCGATCTGCCTGGACTCCTCGGAGATGGCCTCGGCAGTGAGGAGCGGCTTGAAGGGCTCAGTGAGCTCCCGCTTCTTGATGGAGTACTTGTAATACTTGAGGGCCTGGAAGGCGGCACTAGGATGCTGGCTCTGCTCGGCCCTGCTGACCTGGGCATCCAGTAGCCTGGCCCAGGCTTGCGGCAGACCCTCGAGGTCTCCGGTGATGGAGTTCTTGGAGACGTGCACATGCTGGCGCACATCAGTGGGCAGGCCGATGTCAGAAGCCCCGCCCCTTTGTTCTTCGTGGTTCTTCTTCCTGTTGTTGGTGAAGAGTCCCCTGAGGCCGCTGGTCAGCCCCGTGAGGCTCATACTCGCCCCCGCCCTTCTCTGCTCTGGCCGATGTTGCCAGTGTAACCTGACAAATGTCACTGATTATATTCCTATTCATTTTTGTTATCAATATCGTCGAAGATAACGACTGCAAATGCTCTATCGTCTTATATTTTTTATCTTTATATTATCCGACGATTAATTATAATAAACTGACATACAAACATTAGTCTATCCATTAGGCGCGCGAAAATTTAAATATGATTTCATTTATCTATGCAAAAAATCATTAAATAAAGACAGACATTCAGAAAAGGATGATGAATATTAAATCCTTCCACAACAATTATATCCCTTTGATACTCATCATATTCTGGCCCTGTGGTCTCCTGTAGTTCCGCCCACTCTCTTTCTCTCTCGCCATTCGTATAATTTTAGAGTATGATCTGTTGTTAGTGTCTCATCTCAGTCTCTCGCGGTTCCTCCGCACGGTCGGCGCGTTTCCTCATTAAATTTTATTTATTTATTTATTATTCGCACTTTATTTTTATTTAACGACGACCGACGAAACGAAACAATTATATTATTTATCGACGAATAATTTGAAACATATTCGAAGCGAGGAAACGATTCGCCTACTCTCGATCCTCAGCAATTCACCGACGCCAAAAGGTAAAACGTCAACAGGATATTAAGAAAAGAGAAATGGACGATTCAATCGTCGTTTAAAATGAATAGCTATAGTATAAATGAATCATCATAAGTGTGACGATCGATTATTTTCCGATGCGTTGAAAATTGCGAAAATTCGCGGTCACACTGTGTAGTGAAATTAGATTAGTTCGTTTGTACTTGTGCCAATGCTATTTTTATATACACGCATCATATCGTTTATATTCTAGGAAGAAATTTTATGTTCAGATGCGTAAACTATGATAAAGTATGTGGACATATTCAAATACATATCAAATAATTTAATTAAAAACAGATTATACACATTTCAAACAGTTAACATGGCCTCAAAATACATTTATGATTAGTTTAGTAGGAAACGATTCAAGGAAAAGACAGATGAATTGTTATTCGTGTAATTGTAATGTATCTATAGGCGGTTTTCCTAATATTAAAATACCATTTGCAGATTTGTGGGCGAAGTTATGTGACGCCATCACAAAACCACACCCACGAATATTTAATTTGATCAATTCCTTCAATTTATATGTGTTTCGTTGATAATAAACGCCGACAAACTCAGTCTGAATATAATGTTGTTAACCTTCGTGAGTCCCATATTTGTTAAAACAACTCAATATTGCATATCAGTATAGTGACATTTTCTTTGAATTTAGCCCGAGAATATTTGAATGCATATGCGAATCATTCACTTAATTGTGAAAATTATGAATTCAAAATAAAATATTGTGTTGTGGGTCGTGTCATATGTTGTAATTTTCATATTCACAGTTAGCGTGGGAGCAGTGACTTGTCTTGATGATTCATACTTTATTGCCAAATAATAATATGCAAATGCTACATTCTTGTTAAAAAAATAAATATTTAAGTATGTGATTTTAATTTTTTTTAGATTCGTGCTTAAGCAGCCGATTGTTTAGGAGTTGATCGAGAACCGAAAACCGACCGCTGAACGCGAGGACCAAAACATCACATGGAAGCTAAAATGGCTTCCGTCGATTTGACGACCTCCAACGAAAATCAAAACGAAGAAAATATGACTTCTCCTCAAGGGTCAAACACTCCGTCTCCAAAAGCGCCAGTCAGGAAAAATAGAGCCAAACAAGAATGCTCAAATAGTGTAAAAACTGAAGAAAACAGTGCACCGGCTTCGAGTTCACAAGTGATTGTGATTAATTCAAGTGAAAATAGTGACACTACTAAAAATACAGTGTTGGATAATGGGGACAGTGTACCGAAAAACTATGTACAAATGATTGTTGTTAAATATGAAGTACAGGCAAAAGAAGAGCAGCATAAAGACGAACCCAAGAAAAGTTTAGTTACTTTGGTGCCGGATACAAATGTTACTATTTTATCCACTGAAAATACTAACGATGTTAATTTGAATGTCCCTACTGATAAGTCTACAACAGTAGACAAGGAATTAAAAGAGGATAAAATCGCAACAGATGTACAGAATCTGGATCCAGTAATACTCGATTCCAATTCGAAAAATGTGAAATCGAAATTAGATAGTGGACAATTGTCAAAAACAAAACCAGATTTGAAGAGGGAGTCTAAGATTTGTGTTGCTGTAAAAGATAGGTCTAATATACCCCTTTTGCATTCAAAGTCAGAGCAAAGTAATATGGGTAAACCCAAGCCCCCACACCCACTGTCGAGGGCTGAATCTGAAGTGGCTTTATCGCGAAGAACAAAGTCTCCCGTTGAACAGTTACAGCAGGAGATCCTGGCCCTGAAGAAGTGTCTCGAAGGTGAGCGGAGCACCTTCAGAGAGCAGAGGGCTGCCATGGAGGCGGAGGGGCGCAAAGAAAGAGCTGAAGCCAAGAGAAGAGAAGCAACCCTCGAAAGCCAACTGAGAATGGCTTTGAAAGCTTCAGGCTCTACTTCTCTACAGGGATTACCCGTGGTCGAGTCCAACACGGCTAATGCTGTTCGCTTATCGATAGCCTTACAAACTGCAAAGTCAGAGAATAAAGTACTGCAAGACAAATTACAGGTATTTAAAACATTTTATATTTCTTCGTAGTCAGTTTGAATTATTAATCAGTCGATTCGGTCATGCATAACTAATAAGCTTTACGGCCGCACGGAACTATTATTACAAGAATTATTAAATAAAATAATTGAACTTAACCATATATTGAACTTCACGGTGCCGATAGAAAACTTTTTTCATTTTATAAATGATTCAAAAAAATATAGTTTACAAGGAGAAATGATAACCTCCAATTCGATGTTATAAAATTATAATTCCAAAAGAGAGCTTTTGATTTAAAACGCATCAAATATTAGTTATTCTTTATTGTTATTATTGAACATTTTGGTGCAAACAATCTTGGCAACAGTACAATTAATTCAGATCATTATGTGTAAACCTGCATATTTAATAAATTATATAAATAACAAATTATCGAAATCTAATGTATTTATGTCTAAGATCGGTGTATTTTTTTCAGATTAAAGTTGCGATTTAGTATAATTTCTAATATAAATATACAAATGGCAAATGAATGACCGACTATGTAAAAGATAAAAGCGAGTGCGAGCTTGGACAGTCCTAGACTCTTATATTGCTTTTTAATTTTCTCAGAATATATTTCCTTGTATCCCTTGATTACCAGGAGAAAATTTCTATTATCTTCGAAATGCTTCGATAATCCAGCTTCTACAAATATGGACGACAACTTGTTGAGGGAATTGTGGTAAATCGATCCGTATTGATGGACCACAGCCATGAGACAAGGCACTGGACATTCCATAGATGTGTGATAAATCGGTCTTCCATTGTCGAATAGGTGAGGTAGTCGCTTAATGAAGGTCTGCAGGTCGTGTTTCATCATATAAGCATAGTTTGTATCTGCTAATAACAGGTGTTTGATGAGACGATTACGTGAGACTGGAATGACGAATGGAAATAGTTCATTGCGAATTGAAGAATCCACTGCGTTGTAAATCACATCCACGTTGTGTTCTTCAGTCAAGATGGTGAATTTTCTTAATTGATTCATAGTTTCCACTTCTTGTGTATACGAAGTCGAGGACAACATGCTTGCCATTAAACCCTGGAAATAAAGACAGTTAATCAGAGACTTAATAATATTTATAGTACGCGTGGGTATTCAAAAAGTTGGTTTTACTATTTTTATGTATTGGATGTGTAGAGGAAGAGTCACGGTCAAGTGACTCAGTCGATAATAAATTATTCAAAATTCATAAGTAAATGTTTACAAATTAAATATTCGTAATACATACATGTATATTTTTTATTGTTTATTCAAAATTATTATTACCTCGTTAAAAAAATTGCCTAATTTAATTATTGGTTACATATTAAAAGGAGGATTATTGGTGCCAGGACCATTTTGACGATTCTTATTAATTTGATATATTTCATCAAATGGCCAAGATTGTATATTTTATTTACTTTAAAACCTTCATAAAATAGAGTTTTTTAGAAATGTTTATTTATTGCGTTCAAATGGATATAGAGATACGAATTAAAATATTTTTCCCTGAACTTTTCCCGCATTAATTTTTTTATAAGGTTCCTATTTAACTCTAACAATCAAATATTTCAGAGTAACGCAGTCTGCAAAGAAACCTTTATTTATTTATTTGTATATAAGCGCTCGTAAGATCTTTTTTTACAGACAAGATAAAAATAATAATGAAAAAATAGGTTAAAAACAAAAATGAAAAGTATATGTATAAAAATAAATTACAGTATAATACAAAAATGTATGTAGAATGTATGTAAAATAAAATAAAGTAAGGTATAGAAAGCAATCATGTACGAGTATATGTTACTATATAAGTGCTGTAGGTGGCAGAATTGGCGGAAAAGAGTTCACCCATGTCCATATTTATTAATTTATCCATTGCGTAAAAATAGTAAAACAAGTGTAACTGGTTTAAATGATCTTTTTGAAAGCCCATGTATGAATATTGTATACTAACATCAATCATTCCGTTGACTACAATTGTATAAAGTAACACTCCGCTCATGAAAATCTTCCAACTATTCCCATAACCGTTCATCATTATAGTCTGTCTAATACTTAGCATGTAGATGTCTATGATTGTATCGGTGATATTCTTTAACTGTAGATTATTGCGTGTTCTCTTTGATATGTTGTATTCGGCATTTTGTATGAAATACGAAGAAATGCACATTAAAAATGTTATACTCAAAATGGCGATCATATCAATTAAAGTCATGCCGCGAAATATAAGTGCGTCGATTTTGGTTTTGCGAGCTTTCGGCACTAAAGCGCAAATGTCGTTTCTAATCCGTGGATATATGGATTCCAAGTTTGTTGAAAATAAATGAGACACAATCATTGGATCAAATAATATATCAGCTTCTCCAAGCATTAGCTTCAGAGTGTCTCCTGTCATAGTGCCGTTGGAGAATACAATCGATTCTTCGTAATTAACCGGTGATTTATTTACAGGTGTAGCGTTAATGGTGGTCATGTAGAAGTCAGCGAAGTAGTTTGTGGTTTTTAAAATTGAATCATTGAAGTAATGAGATAGGACGTAGTTTGTGCTGCTGTAATGAAGTCCGATGTTTAGTTTGTGTTTTTTAATATTCATCGTTTTATCAGCTAACACTTTGTCCACCGCCATACTTGTGACGTTTTTAAGAAAATTGTTTTCGAATGGATTGAATGTGTAAACCTGAAATTCACCGATCCAACACAAAACCACCACATTTATAAAGCTCATCTCCCACAGGGCATGAAAGCTCATTTTTAAGATTCTGAAGAATTTTTCTGTGTTGCATATTTTATTGTGAATCGCTATGATTATAGTGGAGCGTTTTTTCCACCCCTGCAAGCAATCCGGTATAGAATGACGACTGTTTTCCCTCAAATCCCCCATGAAAAACAGGAACGAGGGGGTTATACTCATTTGGGGGCTTAACTTGGCAAACTTGTAATGCCTGTAGTACATTATCGTGTTATTTGAGTTATACTGTCGCAGTTTCTTCATGATTTGATTATCAGAATCATGATGTTGATTAGACACAATCAGCATAGTGTTTGTGCGAGTATATTTCTGCACCTGAATAATATAACGTGAATAATCACGTATAATTTCCATATCTACGTTCTGTAAAAGAATCCCAATGGCAGCAGGTAGCAATAATAAAATCCACAATATATTAACTGACACCATTTTAAATATATTGCTCGTTGGTTGGTGCATGACTGAAGTAGGTGGATGTTGAAATGTAAAAAAATACATGCTGTTGATTTTAATTATTCAATAGTCGTTGAGCTACAAATCGATGATAAAACAACACATACGTTTTTTTTATTATGCCTGAAAAATAAATAAAAATTAACAATTGAACAAAGCTTGTCATTCGACTTGGAACAATTTTAATTGTATAGTTTGTACGTGTACACAGAACATGAATGAAAATATTTTCTGTATACAAAACGGGAGAAAATAGTACAAATAATTTGAAATTTCAACAAATGTTTTCAATAAAAGAAATCCAACAATGCCGACTTAATACAATAACAAACGTTAGTATTTTAGATATGAATCGCACTATAAATATTTTAATGCCAACATATAAAAATACTGATATAAAGCACGGCTATATCGTTGATAAGCTTTATTTTTATGTACCCAGAAAAACGATTTTTTTTAGTTTTAAAATTTAAAACACTAAATAATGTTGTTTCCCCTGTCCATTTTAGAGAAAAGTGTGCTATTTTTTTAGTACTAAAACTTTGTGATATGTTTTCGATATTATTGAATGACTATTGGTATTTTTTGGATTCATGTATATCCTCCAAATAATGAAAAAACTTTTAAATTCAGATTTTTTTATTCTAAGGTGGTTAATTAAGAGGCAGTATTTAATTCAAAAGACTTCTTTTTCTGTTCTTTTTCATACGATCAACCCAATTTTTCAGGATATTTTCGATAGTTTGTAGTTGTATTTTACCGATAACTACATTAATGTATTTTCAGTGCCTTAATTGACTCTGGATGGTTAGTTTGATTATAAGATTTCCACAAATAATAGTCATATTGGTAACAGCAGCCGCGCAGTGGCCAATGCAATGGAAATAAGTATTCCAACGATGTTCAAGTGTAAATCGAAAATCGCATTTATTACACGGTGGAATCAAGAGATAATAAAAATGAAAGAATTTGGGATCTTTATCGTTTTTTTTAATATTTCTAATATTAATAAAATAACCAGTAATTAAAAATGCAAGAATTAGACGGAATATCTATATTTTTTAATTAACTACTAACAATGTGTTAATAACAGATACAGGATGGACTTATTATATATATTTAAAAAAATATATTTAATATTTTTTTATAAAAAAAATTGGTTATTGAAATATAAAAAATATGAATAGTACTTATGAAAAATGAAAGTTGTGGCCACCCTACGACCCCCTAAAATATTCTCAGTTATTTCAAGTCCACCCTGTTTATTACGGGTGAAAGTGCAATTGTTAACTGATGTTTTGCACACCTACAACTAAATTAATTTATATAATTACCGTTTTTTACCAGTTTTTTTGCACTTTCGACCCCTGGGTTTGATCTGAACTACAATAAACATAATATTTTCAATAAACTAATAATATTTTTTCTTAAAATGTGCACACAGATGGCAGTCGAAGCTGACAAACGCAAAGTAATGGAACTGCGCGCTCAACACGACTCTCATTTATTACAAATGCAACAGATGGAGAAACAAGTTCGTGGACAAACAGCTAAACTGGTAATTTTAATATTAATTTATTAATTTAGTTGCTATTCCTCTTCGTATGATCCCCCTTCATTGCCGTGTTTATTAACGTGAATATCTGATAGGCGCTCTTCACTATCTGCAACAATGTGTAAAGTTATTGATACTAATCATATTGTAATCGATAATCAATCACTCACCGAAAGGAAAAGGGCATTAGAGAGAGGAGCAAACCATCCGGCTGTTAAATAAATAGGCTTCTGAGCTCGTACTATTAATATTGATAGAAGACGACCAATCCTCTTATCATTACCAATATTGTACCAGCCACTCGAGTAAGCGCTTATGGACACCTTTTCAGCCTGAAATTATCGATAGATTGATTATTTTAAAATTAAAATATGGTTCGAATAAGGCACCTGGATGATGTGACCATGGGTTCAAATAAAAAAAAAATTTGATCGGTTATTACGACTAGGAGTTCGGGTATAATATTAATAAAATCCTGATCGATCCAGGTTTACTCTGATATCCTGTATTGTAAGGTAAATACTGATTATTAAGTCGGTGACCTGTGTAACTAGTAATTAGTTAATATCACCGACAGAAAATGAATTAACACGTTGTTTTGTCTAAAAAACTATTATTGAGACTATTGTAGACTATTGATATTGTTTAAATATATTTTTGCATTAGCGAGTTATCGACTATATATTATTATAACAATACCTGAATTGTAATTTCATTGGCAGTGTAAGTTTGACTAAACAATTGCCACAAGATCGATGCCAAAAATCCCAAAGTGTTGTAAAATCTCAAGCTAAATACATCGGAGACATCCTGAAAATGAATGTTTTTTTGTTAATTTAATTTATTGATAATATTATGCAGTTATCTTACCAATGCTGTTTGTACTAGAATCAAACCGATTACATAAAAACTTGACAGTGTTTGACATAAAAAGGCTGTGCTGTATGCGGATTGTAACTCTTTTGTAATTCTAAAATACATATAAAGTTAAGTAATTAAGGGAAAATCGAGGCCCTTAGAATTTAAAGCAAATAAATAATTAAAAATGTCTGCCGCGCAGTGCTCTAGAATTTTGAGTAATTAAAAACCTGTTTTTTCATCCTTCTAATATTTGATTATAGAAATATGTTATTGTTGTCTATTTTGATGTTTTAATTCAAACTGGATTTTAGAGCTTTTGATTCTGACGGCCGTATTCCATAAAATACAGATTTCGCCCGTACAGCGGTGAACGGTTGTCGTTCGAACGGTGCTATTTGTATGGGAATTCGACTAAATTATATAATTTGCAACCATTACACTACTCTATACAACCTATTTACACTACGATCACAATGAAAAAAATATCACCTAGTCTTATATATCTACTCTACACAATCATTACATTTTTATACGCTACTATCATAAATTATCATATTTTTATTTATATTCAATAATATGGCCAAAATATCAATTTACGTAGTCAAAATATTTCATATATTGTTTATATAACAAGAATTAATTGTAATTTGTACAAAAATCAGTTAAAAATGACTGTTAATCGAGTTTTATTTGATACTTTGGTCGCATTGATTTAATACAAATGTAAATATGATAATAATGTGTGTAAATATGTAATAATAGTGTAGAGTAGGTATATCGGAATATAAGATATATTTTTCATTGTGATTATAATGTAAATATGTATTTTAGAGTGGTGTAATACTTGAAATGTATATAATATCTGCGACCGCAGCGCTGACGTCACACATTGGAACCTGGAGGCCCGTGTAAACGACTTTAGTGAATACCGCTGTATTATATTGAATACGGCCGTGATTCCCTCAATTATTAATTTTAATAATTAAAAATGCATACTGTATAATCATTTGGTGGTATTGTATGGCATTTTTCAAGCATTCTAGCATCGTCACTTTGAAATCTTCCTCGCTGAAATATTTCATCAAACGCTTCTTTCTGTTGATGAAATCATTTTTGCCCAATTGAAAGTTGACTCTTTTGATCGGATGGATGTTGGCATGTTTCAACCTTGTTTCCAATAGATGTAGCGCTTGGAAGGCGATATTCTCCATGACGATCTGGAGCATCTTGAACTGTCCGCTGATGTGAGTCATGATGGAGGCGATCATGGTGTCTCCGATGATGAGAGTACTTCCCATCCAGTACATGCCGAAGACACAATATACAAAGGCAGCAGAGTAGGGTCCATCATCAGCAGTGTCCCAAGGCACGTACGCTGTGAACGGAGTGTCTCTCGGAATATCCACCGTGTAATTGCTCTGCTGTAATATCCTCTTCCTTTTGAAGTCTTCCGTCAGCGAGTAAATGCTCATACAACTTATAGTGATTTCTCCCATCACGAAGAAGCATCCTGTCACAATTTTGGTGAAGTTCGTCGACTGCTTGATAATATCGCGGTCTTTGGCGTAATACGTTGAATCTATCACGATCACCCTCACAATTCGCTGTATGCTTTTATTATTTTTTATCAATATCAGTATTTTGATAGTGGCGAAAAAATGCACCCCTACCATTGTGAGGGCGAGAAACTGCAAACTCGGTTCTCTTCCATCCTTCCACACTTTAAAAGCGAACAACGTTTCGGACAGAGTGTAGCCGATAATATGAACTACAGTACAGAAAATACCATAAATCAAATAATACGATGGATAGTTATTGAAATTGTTTTGCTCGGGTGAGTGAAATTTGCCGATGCCAAGAATCCTCAACGCTTTATAATGAAACCAGAAATAGTTTGCCGTCGTTTTCTTGCTAGCTTCCATTTTGACGAATGATGAATGTGAATGACGAAATGGCTTATATGGACTTTTTGATTGATTTAATATTTAACGGCGCTCGTTCCGATACATTGTTGTGCGAGCGTTCTCACCTGTTATTAAAAGGTCGTAACGAATCATTTATTAACCACCTCTAATTACACACTTTATTATGTCGTGATTCTTAATATTGTTTCAGTTGGAGGAATTAAAATCGAAAGAACGACAATTGGATCAGGCAAGAAAAGGCACGAGGTCATCAAAACAGGCACCAGCTTCTACTACAACCAGTCCTAAGAACAATAGAAAGGTAAGTCACAAAGCGCCATGTACAATACTATACATATATATATATATATATATATATATATATATATATATATATATATATATATATATTATATACTTGCCAATACATATAGACTAATTCAATATGTGAAATAATTCAAATGCAAATGATACATCGGTGAAACTTTATACAAATGGCTGTCATTATTTCATACACACATGTGAGGCGCTCACAGTTAAAGGCTCGCAAATTATTTGTTAAACTTAAGTTCTATACAATATCAGCAACGTAATAGCTCAGTAATACTATGGTCATGGGTTCAAATCCCTGGTTGGTTATTAAGACTGGGAGATCGGGAATAATATTAATAAAACCGCGATCGATCTTCTTGGTCCAGGTTTACTATGATTTCCTGCATTGTAAGGTAAATACTGATTATTAAGTCGGTGACCTGTGTAACTAGTAATATTTAAGATCACTGACATACAATTTAACACATTAATGTGTATAAAAACCATTTCAAAAAATCTCCAATAGAGATAACAAGAAATTCTCTGGTATTTTAGAGAACTGTTTCCTTTTAATAATAAAACAAAAATCTAATCGTCCTCTATTTTAGTAGAGATAGGTACGTTTTTTCTGCTTTTACTTTATTAATTGTTTATTTTATTTATTGAAAGTGCGTTTAATATATACAATGAGTTTATATAAATAGAGGTGCTAATAAAACGTCAAAAACATGGGAGACAAAGAGGAATTTGTCAACAAAGGATTCATATTGCTGCTTTTACCGCTCGTATTGTTTATCTATCACTTGTCGATCTTTCTAATAATATTAATCTAAATATGGTAAAGTGTGCCATTAAAAGTTGCTTGATATATTCAACGACAAATAATATGTCACTATGTAAACAATTTACATGGTAAATTAATGTGTGAAGTATATGTATAATATGTGCATGTAGTAGTATTGGGCAATGTATAAAAACAATACGCATGACACTTCTATAGATATAAGTTGTATGATATTGAATGGTCTATTTCAAATATTCTAACATCGTCAATATTTCATTAAACGCCGTTTTCGGTTGTTATAAAATGATAAACGACAATTTTTCATTGATCAATATTTCCCAATTAAATTTAATAATCAAATAATATCGATAAGGATCCAAATAATAAAAATACATTACCACAGAACAATTGCTTGGGAATTCGATTGTAATATTGTTTATTATTAAAAAACCTTTGTTTTTTAATAATTGAATGAATCAGTCAATATGGCTGTTATGGACCTGTACCTCCAGTCCATTTAGGATGGTTGATTTCTCTACTTGCACACCACATATTTCACTTTAACTTGTTTATTGCAATATTGTAAAACTTGCTATTTTGACAATCAATATAACAAGTTATTTATGAAAGTTGTTGGCAGTGAAAATATGAAATTAATGTGTGTCAAATGCCAATTTAATGTGTCACCATTTTTATATATATATAAGGGACACTCTTGAGAGAAGACAGTAGACAGAAGACAGAACACAGTACACAGTACGACAGTACGCACTTACACTTACTCACTCGCGTACTCGCTCACGCTTGATTCACAGTGCACACAGTTATTCACGTACTAATACATTTGATCGTGTCTACGTCCAACAATAAAAAACTAAAACCCCATCCTGGAGTTTTATTGTGCTGCCGGCCATAACAAAAATTGGTGTCAGAAGTGGGATCTTCAGCTAGAAGCGAAGAGGATCAAAAGGAACCGCGCAGTCCAGACTCTAGACCGATCAGTCGAACAAGGAGGAACCAGCAGCCCGTGCAGCCTCAAGTTCAGCAACCAAACGTGAGCCACTCAAGACAGGAGGAATCAGCAGCCCGTGCAGCCTCCAGTTTAGCAACCAAACGTGAGCACTCGAACCAGGAGGAATCAGCAGCCCGTGCAGCCTCCAGTTCAACAAACTCGAATCAGCCGAACCAGGAGGAACCAGCAGCTCGTGCAACTTCCAGTTCAGCAACATTTATATATATTTTTCATGATGAAGTGAGTAGATTTAATTTTTTTTTTTTTTCCATTTGTAAACTTATACTGCA
Organism: Agraylea sexmaculata; assembly: GCA_022606485.1. Classification (NCBI taxonomy): domain Eukaryota; kingdom Metazoa; phylum Arthropoda; class Insecta; order Trichoptera; family Hydroptilidae; genus Agraylea; species Agraylea sexmaculata. Next base: position 16,601 of record JAGTTH010000200.1, on the reverse strand, counting down.
CTTGACTCCCTTCCTACATCCGTCTTATAATAACCATGAGTACCGCAGATAGGAAATATACCACCGAACCAATACCCATTATTGGGACTGTTTCTCTAGAATTTTTATGTAGATTCATTACAAAATTTGATGGAACCGGTGATGTCACCTCATTCCTTAGAAACTGCGATAACGCATATAATTTAGCATCTGAATCACAAAAACCTATTTTGTTCGCGTACATTCAGTCTCAAGTTACCGGTAAAGCAGACCTAATAACTAGTACCAGGGGACTAACAACGTGGACACTCTATAAAAGATTCTTAGAAGAAAACTTTCAAGAAACAAAGCCTTTTTCCCAACTTATTTTAGAACTTCAATCTTGCAAACAATTCCCTAATGAAAGCGTGTTACAATTCACACAAAAACTTGAAAAATGTTATTCTAATTTACACGGAGCAGCCAGATCAGTAACCGATAATCATTTAGAACTATCAGGGAAATTAGCTATGATAAAGGAAATAGCCTTACAAGCTTTTCTTAGTGGTATCAAGAAAGAATACCATATAATATTACGCGCAAGAGACCCCAAAGACTTCGAAAGCGCATCTGAAATCGCAATTACAGAAGAGAAAATCTTGAATTTTAACGGAAGGACAAATATTATTAAATGTGATATTTGCGGAAAGACCGGCCACAACCGAAATAATTGTCGCCATAATTTTAAAAACTCTTATCATCAGAGGAACTTTAATGAGTATAAACCAAAAATATTTTCTACCAATGTAATAAGTTGTGAATTTTGCAACCGTGTCGGACACACTATAGACAAATGTTTTTTAAAGAATAGGCAAAATCACAAGCCTCGAGAATATAACTCAAATAATAATTACCATAATCCTGGCAGGCAAAACCCTCATAATAATAAAAATAACTTTAATAACAGGAATAAATATTCTTCCACAAATCATCAGGCTAATTTAAACGCCAATCAGTCCTCGGCAACTGCCATGACCAAGGACGTAAACATTTTGAAGGCAGAATTCTAAACATTGAAAATTGCACAGCATACATCGAAATATATCATTCTGATAAACCTACAAAATACTTAATCGATAGCGGAGCAGATATATCACTAATAAAATTGAGCGCATTACCTCGCGACGTCCATATTAACTACAAATCCAAGATTCGTTTAAATGGGATTAATGATTGTGCAAATCCGACAGAAACCATCGGATCAACCTATATAAATATTCCTGTTCCTAACTCAATAATAACCCAAAACATTCACATTATTCCCGACGAAGGTACTAACATACCCGTCGATGGTCTACTCGGACAGGACTTTTTAAAAGAAAACAAAGCGACGTTGAACTACGACCGTAATGTCCTCACAATTAACAAACGCGATATTCCAATTCATTACTATAGAAAAATCTTACAAGTTTTGAAACCGCGGACGGAAACTCTAATAGAACTTAAGGTATTAAATCCCGAAATCAAAGTTGGACTAACCCCCAACATAGAATTACTCCCCGATGTCTTCTTATCACGAGCCATCACTGAGGTGCGTGAAAACGACAAAGCATATGCTACGATATTAAATACTACCGAAAAAGAAGTAAAACTAACAGCTAATGGTATCATATTAGAACCCTTTGATAAAGATGAGTGTTTTCTATATTTTGAAAAACCTCAATTAAAGGATCCTTCTCGAAATGAGCAACTTGTCAATTCTCTTAGACTTTCACATCTGAACGATGAAGAAAAGGATTCTATAACTAATCTCTGCGAAGAATTTAATCACATTTTTTATTTAGAGGGAGATACTCTCTCCCATACTAGTACTTGTAACCACGAGATTCCCGTAACTTCACAAACACCTATCTACACTAAATCTTATAGATACCCCGAGGTTCACAAACAAGAAGTGAAAACCCAAATCGACAAACTTTTAAACGAAGGAATTATAAAACCATCGACTTCACCTTGGTCTTCTCCTTTATGGATCGTACCCAAAAAAAAGGACTCATCTGGAAAACCCAGATGGAGAGTTGTCATAGACTACCGAAAGCTAAACAATGTAACTATAGGAGACTCATTTCCATTACCTAATATAAGTGAAATCTTAGATAGCTTAGGGCACAGTAAATATTTCACTACTCTAGATCTTGCATCAGGCTTCCATCAAATACCTCTGTCACCCGAAGATTCACCAAAAACTGCTTTCTCAACCGACACAGGACATTATGAGTTTAGTTCCATGCCCTTTGGCTTAAGGAATGCCCCTGCGACTTTCCAAAGACTCATGAATACAGTCTTATCAGGAATACAAGGACTTAAATGTTTTGTATACTTAGACGACATTGTTATCTTTGCTGATACTATCAATACTCATACAGACCGCTTAAGGGAAATTTTCCAACGATTGGATGCACACAATTTAAAGCTTCAACCAGACAAGTGTGAATTCATGCGCCATGAATGCACATATTTAGGTCATCTAATAACCACCGAAGGATTAAAACCTAATCCTGAGAAGGTAGAATGTGTGAAAAACTACCCTCAACCTAAAAATGTAAAGGATATCAAAGCATTCTTAGGACTAGTAAACTATTATCGCAAATTTATTCCAGAATTCTCTAAACATTCCCAAAAACTCACAAAATTACTAAAAAAGGATATATTATTCAAATGGACACATGAACAAGAAGAATCATTTAACCACTTAAAGAATTGTTTAATATCCGAGCCAATACTACAATACCCCGACTTTTCTAAGCCTTTTACATTAACCACAGATGCATCTAATTTTTCTATCGCCGGAATCTTATCACAAGGAGACGATGATCTTCCCATTTCATATGCATCACGAACATTAAATAAGGCCGAATCAAACTATTCTACCACGGAAAAAGAGCTATTAGCTATTGTCTGGTCATGTAACCATTTCCGTCCATACTTGTTCGGAAGGAATTTTAAGATAGTCACCGACCATCGCCCTTTGGTGTGGTTGTTCAATTGTAAAGATCCTAGCTCGCGCTTAGTTCGCTGGCGTCTTAAGTTAGAAGAATACAACTACGAAATATCATACAAGCCCGGAAAAATAAATTCCAATGCAGACGCACTATCTCGTATTAAAATGCCCGAAAAGGAAATTTTTAGAATTAAAACTTATGATGACTTCATTAAGTATCATTATTGTAATAGGAAGGATACTCAATTTAACTTCACAGATATAGAAGAATCACTCTTAACTCAAAATAACAATATTGTACACTGCGTTTCTGCAGATTTAAATATGTCAGGAGAACTTTCCGAGAATATAAAAAATCTTATTGATTATCCCAAATTACTAGAGCAAAAACCCGTGAAGACCGGAGACATTTTGACATCTAGATTTAAAAAGGATTATGTAATATATCATCTAATTTGTAAAGATAACCATTTTGATAAATCCAGCTGTAAAGATATGTTTAAATGCTTATACAACCTTAAATTACTAATGGAGAGAAATAACGTAAAGAGTATTTCGCTTCCCGAAATAGGATCTGGTTCCAACCAGTTAAGCTGGCAAAATATAAAGGAAATTATATATTTTATATTTAAAGACACAGATATTAACATAACAATTTGTCGTAATAAATTAATTACCCCCTTAGATACCGAAATACCAAAAATAATTCAAGAATACCACGACTCCATCATTGGAGGTCATAGCGGTTATCACAGGACGTATAATAAAATTAAACAAAAATACAAATGGGAAAATATGTCCAACGATATTAAAACGCATATAGAAAACTGCAAGGCATGTAAACTTAATAAAATAACGCGGAAAAATTATCGACAACCCATGGAAATTACAACCACTAGCTCGAAACCATTCGAAAGAATTTCCTTGGATATTTTTGGACCTCTCCCCATTACAGAAAATGGAAACCGTTTCGTTTTAACACTGCAGGACGATCTAACCAAATTCGTCCAGGCGTACCCTTTACCTAATCATGAGGCCCAAACCATAGCCCGTGAATTTACAGAAAAATTTATATGTATATACGGTATACCCGATAAAATACTTACTGACCAAGGAAGAGATTTCACCTCTAACCTGATAAAGGAAGTAACCAAATTATTTAAAATAAAGCATATTCAATGCACTGCTTACCATCCGGAAAGCAACGGTAGCTTAGAAAGATTTCACCATTACCTGTCAGAATTTCTGAAACAATGCGTTTCATCTAACCATGATGATTGGGACAGATGGATCCCGTTCTCAACTCTTGCTTATAATACTACTCCACACTCGTCCACAAAATACACCCCCTATGAACTCATTTTCGGTAACAAGGCCGAGATCCCATCCTCATTACAGAAAACAGATTTTAAATATAATTATGACAATTTTGTCGACAACCTTAAACTAAAATTAACTAGGACGCAAGAAATAGCAAGAGATAACCTAATAAAAGGAAAAGAAAAATCCAAAGAAAGATATGATAAAACTTGTAAACGGATAAAGTACAACATAAACGACGAGGTTTATTTAAGAAATAATAACATTAATAAAAATAAAAAATTATTACCAAGTTATAGTGGTCCCTATAAAATAGTAAAAATATATAATAACGTCAACGTAGGTATTAAAATAAAAAATAAAATTGTTAAGGTACATATTAACCGATTAAAAAATTAATCATTTAAGAACTTCAAGTATTTAGCATTATCAGAAAGTAAGCATCACTACTCCAGTCTGAACAGCCTCGAAAACTGTTTAGTTTTAAACGATAATCCCATGAGTTACATCTGTAAACAAACCGCAGTATTATCTTCCACGCACATAAAACCGTCGTGCGAAACCGATATTCTCTATTCACACAACAAGATACCCAACACTTGTGATGTTAGGATAACCAACTCCCAATTTGACATATGGTATCGGTTATCAAATAGAAACTCATGGTTATTCGTGACGTCTCACTCTCAGACGGTTACCTTAAACTGCAAGACCAAGGAACCCAAAGATATCAGTATTCCTTCACTGGGAATACTAACGCTCAACGGGAACTGCAAAGCGTTTACCATGTCATCAATCTTATCTCCCGAAATGATGCTAACTAGTAATTATTCCAAGTTAACACCCAAGCTGGACCTAACTTTGGATTGCTGTGAAGAACTTACAAACATCTCGAAATATACCAATTTACCACCCCTACACGTATCCAACATTAATCTAGAAGACCTCAATGTAATATCGCATAAATTAAACACCTTTGAGAATAAGCTAAATACTCCATCTAATAAAATCTCAACACTCGGGACATTTTCATGGTCATCCATAATTTTATTAATAATTTTGTTCATAGTATTTTCTATTTTAAAGAGATTGTATAATAATCTAAGAAAACGTAGGAATAATGGTGGAACCCCTGCGATCTGCTTCAATATTTTTAATAATTGCAAAACAGAACGAGACAATTTATCCATAGAATCAAATCTAGAACTAAGCAACCTTAACGAATCGGAAGCCCAGTCTCAAGTAAGACGTAGTGCGAGACTAAATACACACATAAGATAAGGACTTTCCTTCCAAACCTAAAAATTCCATTCCCTATAAATGTTAAGTGTTAATTATAAGTAATATGTACTGATTTTCCTTACTATACACCTCTATAAATATATAGATATGTAAATTAAACATAGTTCATTTTGTAATAGATACTATGCTATATTTGTAACTCATATTAATGAGCACCTAATAATTGTTGTAAACCATTTTTGTCTATATTACTATTTTTCTATCACTATTACTAATTTCGTGTATATGTATGTATAAATTCTTATAACTTGTCGTCAACTGATCGACGTATGTTGTGAAACCTACCGTTGGCTACGTGCGGGTAGTTAGTATCAATATTTATTTCAATTGATTTAATACTGATCGTCAGCTATGTGCGGATCATAAAAAACAAATTTATAAATACATGTGTATTAAAAATAAAAATATGTGTAAAAGTATAAATGTAAAACATATGTAACTTAAAGAGCAAAAATGTCTTAAGGAATTATTAATATTATGTTATGTCAAACTATTTTCTTTATATAGATATCATGTGTAAAATTTAATCAAATTGGAATTATATAGCTGAAACATTAGAGTTAAAATTTAAAGAACTGTGCAAGGTAGAGAAATATTGTTTTTATAAGAGATATAATATTTTTAATATATACATCTCGTCTTAAGGAGGGAGGTGTTATGGACCTGTACCTCCAGTCCATTTAGGATGGTTGATTTCTCTACTTGCACACCACATATTTCACTTTAACTTGTTTATTGCAATATTGTAAAACTTGCTATTTTGACAATCAATATAACAAGTTATTTATGAAAGTTGTTGGCAGTGAAAATATGAAATTAATGTGTGTCAAATGCCAATTTAATGTGTCACCATTTTTATATATATATAAGGGACACTCTTGAGAGAAGACAGTAGACAGAAGACAGAACACAGTACACAGTACGACAGTACGCACTTACACTTACTCACTCGCGTACTCGCTCACGCTTGATTCACAGTGCACACAGTTATTCACGTACTAATACATTTGATCGTGTCTACGTCCAACAATAAAAAACTAAAACCCCATCCTGGAGTTTTATTGTGCTGCCGGCCATAACATGGCATTCAAAGTAAATTTGTGAGAATGACGCAAATAGTATTTTTTTGCGAATCGTGCAAAATACAAGCATAATTGTGGGAATATTTGAATCGTGTTAGTGATATGATAAAAAGTAATAATTTCACATGTAAATAAAAGATTTAGTCGGTGTTTAGTTGAAATTCTAATAGAAACAATGAAATTTGATTTTGCTTTGACAAATGTATAAATTTACAGAGTATTATTGATAGAAGATTATAAAAGTATAGTTGTGATAGACAAGATCGTGCAAACATGATCACACACACATAAAATATACTATTACTAATAATACTTGGCATTTCTTATACTTTAATATACTAATTATTGGGATTATATGTACCAGTAGTAAGCCACTTCTCTGGGAATAGTGATCAAAATGAAATAATAACATTTTAACCATCAAATTATATTTGGCCATTAATCATAGAATTATCACTAAACAGATGTGATTAAGGGCTTCGTGAATGAATTAATTGACAAAAATCTAACGAAAGTATTTTACGTGTGCATTTGTGTCGCCATCCTTAATATTTTGTTAAGGAGTAATACACTTTTTTATCATTGCTTTATTAAAGTCCTTATTGTTCATTAGTTATTATTTATCTATTACCGGATTGAATTATTTTCCGCCTCCTTTTTATAATAACAAAAACTAATGTTATATATTTTTTTTGAAAATAAAATGCCACCCTTCAAGAGTCGATAATCATTCAACATGACAATAGGAGTCCACATGTTGCAAAATTGGTCAGAGATCTCCTGGAATACTTTGGTTGGGAAGTTTTACTCCACCCGCCTTACTCTCCAGATGTCACACCATCAGATTTTTGGTCAATACAGCATAGTTTGTCTGGTGAAATTTTCACTTAATGTTATCAAGAAGATGTTTTATGGGTAGCAAATTGGATTGCCTCTAAAGACAAGGTATTTTTATACAGATGAATCAGACTTCTCCCTGAAAGATGGTCTAAAGTAGTAGGAAAAGAAGGGTAATACTACATCCCCCTAATATTAAAAAAAAAGTTGATGAGTGTCTCACCACCGTTTGATATGTTATTCTATTTCAAAACTAGATATTACTAGATTTTATATCACCATATTATTTCGAGAGCATGCTTTAATCAATAGAAGTCTTTCATTCATACATTTAATATACATTCCACTCGTTCTTTAATATGGAGATAGTAACAGAAAATGAGATAGCATATTAATGAATTTTAATCTCTTTATGGTATTATATTTATTTTACATTCACTTGATAAAGTTTAAATTTATTCATATCGCCATATATTCGAGTGATGTTTGTAATTTTAAACAAATAACAGTTACACAACTAGAGTAGGTAATAGTTGTAAGCGGTATAAAAGACACGGTCGCTTGAGTGGAATGATTATTTAATTTCTCCATTAGTATTATTTTAGTTTTAAACAACGTGCCAACATATCTTTGGTGTAATATGATTGTGGTTCATTCCCACAGTGTCTTATGACCTGCGGGTATTCGAACCAAGATCCTCATCATTCTATCCAACGACAGTCTTTCGCATCTTCAAAATAACCAATATTATACTATAACCTTTACATAACAACCACTTCGAATACTGTTGTATTTTGAATTGGTTTATAGTTCAATAACCATTGGGTGTCGGGAATGATGTTAAAATCCTTGTCTAGAATCAGATTTAATTGAAAGGTAAATTATTGAGGCAATTATGAAGTCGGTGACCCTGTTTAATTTTAGATAGAAGTTAAATCGATTTTCAGTCGAATCGAATAATGACATCCAATAAAAAGTCCCATAATGGTTAAATGGAGGCGTTTATTTAAAAAAATATAATTTTTCTTATATATATACTGAAATTAAATTGTTGTATTTTATCTTGATTTATCTGCAAGGTGTGTACTTTGTACAGGGACGTAGTGATGGGGGTGCAAATTCCCCGGGTAGCACAGATTTGGGGGCGGCAAGGAGCAGCATAAGATTTTATGCTCCATGGTAATAATTTATTAAGTATTTTAAATATGTTACACTATTTATTAATTTTTGAGATGATATCAAAGGGTTGTCTTACATTTTTTGCAGAAAAAAAATGTATAATCTCCTAGTGGACTTTTAATAATTGAAAATGTTTACAAAGGGAGGAGGGTAAATTATTTTTCATTGAAATATTCAATAAGGTATATCTAAAATTCGTATCCATCATTCAATTATTTAAAAAAATCGAATTTTAATTATTGTTCCCGTATATTTAATTTTTGTATAACCTAATTCCAAAACATCTCCGATAATTTTAAGTCTTTGTATCAAGTATACCATATTACCTTATGACATATTTTTACCCTCTTAGATAAACTTAATTTTCTTAAACGTGTATTTACCCGTGATAATATGTGAGTGAATGAACTTTAATACTAGATTAATTAAGCGTTTAAAAAAAACTATTATATTAGATTAATTAATAGCTTGGCTCACCTATTGGTGGTAACTACAATTATTTCGACTAATAATAATAGATATATTTTTGTTACACCCCGGGAAGCTTTTTTGAGACGGTTCTTTAAACATAAAAACGTGTTAATTGTCTGTCGGTGATCTTAACTATTACTAGTTACACAGGTCATCGACTTAATAATCAGTATTTACCTTACAATACAATCAAGACGATCGATCGGGATTTTCTTAATATTATTCCCGATCTCCCAGTCGTAATAACCGATCAAATCAATTTAAAAATATTTGACCTGAGCTGGATTTGAGCCCATGACCACAGTATTTTTTAGCCACGCTGGTTTTTCCATAAAAAACAATGGAGAGTGTCAAATTTAGGGTTAGCACCAGGCGGCAGGAGCCCTCGTTACGCCACTGACTTTGTAGACATATCGAATATCCCGGTGTAGGAATACGAAAAAAAGAGCGGTTTGTGAGAGACGAGCCACACAGGAAGTGGAGACCTGCAGGGATGGGGTTTCGAAAAAGAAACGAAGGCAAAAAGCAGTACGAGAAGAGTAGAGAGTTGTAGGAGAAGGAGGAGACCATGTTGAACAACAACGGTTGGTTTCATTCAGTCGGAGGAAGTCGCGTCGGCCGCTCGTCACTGTCCTCTCTATATCGGTATATACTCACCTGGACTCAAACCAGTTTACCTGTGATCGTGGTTTAGTGATGGACTCTTAGTGATCTATATCCTCCATATTCACCGATGATCCCAGCTCCATAAGGTCAGTTCTAATCACCAGAATTTACTCGCTTGTTTTTTTTTGCAAAACACACACTTTTTTTATTATAACCTGTTCGCATAACAAAGAGTGCACCGCCCAGGAAGCAATACCACACCTTTACATCCTTTAAAATACATTCCATTTGTAACTGCATCCACTAACGGATTGCGGTGAAAAGTTATGATCTGCGGCGCGACAAAGCTTGTAAACTTTATTAGTATTATAAAGTCATTCATGAGCGAGATCTTTTAACAGTACCGACTTTGGGTCGTTTATCATTCTTCCGTCCGAAAAAAAAACATGTAAAAGGTCTGTTCGACGAAAATACCCTGACCCCATTGTGTTCTTAACATAATCCCATAAGATTCTTAACCGAAAATGTATATCAGGTAGACAGCATTCTTAGGTTGTACGGTTATTATGAAAGCAACCGTTACATACTTAAAACAATTAATGCATGCGTTTTGTAAATTGACATTTATCAAAAAATCGATGTGTTGTTCGCGAAGGCAAAAAACGGTCACGACTTTCGAAAGAAATCTACCTGGTATTAAAAAGTCGGAATTTAAAGAGTCACGAACTTGGAGCATTTGGTTGCGTAAATAGCACCTAAGCCAAAAGAAAAGAATTAACTCTGACACCTGCGAGGTTAACAATCGGTGGCCCTGTTTCATTAAGACATGACCATTGTACTTATCTGTAAATGTAATCTAGAATAGAAATTCGAAAAAAAACAACGCTGCACCGTTCTTAGCGGTGTTGAGTAATTAATATAATCATTATCACAGCGTGAATTCTTCTCAGAAACCCGATATGATTAATATTACTTTCATACATCAAAAAAGAGTTTGAACAATGCCATGGATTATTTTGCAAGACTCCGGATCAAGATTGATGATACGTAATTTGTTCAGAAATAGGGTTTGATTTGAAATCAAAGTGTGGTTTTTGAAGCGGTTAATTGTATTGGAAAAGTGTGTCATAGTAAAGTTGTTTTAGCGGTATTTTCCATCGGTGCATTGGACATTATGAACAGTCAAACAAGTAGTTGAGCACTTCAGAAGTGTTATTATTTATATAAAAAGATATTATAGAAATATAAATAACAGATTTCTATACGTTCAATCGCATACAATGAATCTAAATATCCATATCCGAAGAAGATTTCTCCAATGGTAGCTTATTTCTATATATATTCAATAGCATATTTCATATTCTACTATAATCTATGATATGGGAGACTGGATGGAATAAAGGCGGATGCACCGTTTATCCGTAATATAAAGTGACGTTTGTAAATAAACTCAAAATTCTCCATAGACCTGTGTAAAAAAACATTGGGCCTTAATCTATTACCAAAGACTTGTCTCAAAACTGACAATTTCAGTATACGCCCTTATTCCATCCACCCCCTAAATTAAATGTCAATTTGACAGTTGTGTGTATTTAAATCATATCATAATATATTTTTAACATAAACATGAACCAACCTACTTTTTATGTGTGCTAAAAATACGCATTCACTAGAAAAATTATATACTCATTATTAAACCTAGGCTGTAAGGGTGCTAGAACCGGTTTTAAAAACTCAACTACATTTTTATTATAGAAATTTATTATTCGGTTATTTGTATTGTTCTACTTGAATTTTTATGAATTAAACAATTATGTATTTTTTAAATTAAACTGCTTATCTTCAGTCTTGAGTTTGGTATAAAATGATAAAGCAATATTAAAAAATTAATCATAAAACTCTCAAGTGCACTCACTTAGCCTAAGTCTGCAACATTTTCATTTAAGGTTTTTTTATGGTCTACTTATCAAAATTTTAAATGAAATGTATCTCTCATACATTGGATATTCATTCACTGACCAGTTTAGGGAATATATATTTTTATTTTTTACAACGAAAACATACTACAATTATAGAAAGCGGTCATATTATTTATTTATGTATAAATATGTCATATATCTGCATATTATGATTAGACTTGTTGTTAATAGAATCTGAATACAAGCTATTGCAGAATACGAATTTCACATTATAATACATTATTCAAGTCAAACGACTCACGCACATTACTTTACAATGATAAATTATTACTAAAGCACAATAATGTGACCCTTCAAGATGACTTGTGAGTCATATTTAAGCTGGAAAGTGTGCTATTTGAGCAAAGCCATCGACACGAATAGTGAATAATATATATTTTTTTGTGAGATGTGAATGCGTGTTTTTAGTACGCAACGGGTTGTTGTCCGCTCATGTATGAATGTAAATGTGATTTCTTCACAATTATAAAATTAATTAATTATGTGATGTGTTCTGCATGCCATTTAGTGCAAAGCAAATATATTATGTATGCAGTATAAATAAACGAGATGAGATCTTGATGATTTGGGAAGTCTCGCTACGCTTTTTGACAACATGTTGACCAAATTACAGTTGTTTTACAATTATTATTGAAGTGTTCGTTTTGTGGAAAACAGCGGAGAGAGTGAACGATACAGTAATAATAACAAAGAACGGAAGCAAATTGTATTTTGTATTGTGTATTGGAAAAAGACTTTTTGAAATGCAGCGTAAGTGAAGGGAATTATAAAGGAGCCAGACAGAACATATAAAATATATTATGCCTTCAAGTATAATTATACACATATAAAAAAGGACTTTTATGTATGTATAAAAAACTAGACTTCTTGTCCATTAAACTCTTTCAAATCAATATACATTCCTAATATTTATTTATTTCTTATATAACTAGGGTAATTTTAATTGAAATTTTCAATTTGTTAATGCTTTTTGATGTTCTGCTTGGTTTTTTAATAGGACCGTAATAAGTTGTTTATTTTTTCAGTCATTATGTTTAAATTTTCAAAGTAAATTATAAATAAAATAATTTAATACGGTTTTCATATGATTACAACACTCATCACAATAAATACTGTTTTTTTGAGAATTTACGTTTCGAGATTTTAGATATGTATTAATTGTAGTAAAATAATTATATAAAATATGATGGTTGATGGATTTATACAGACAGACATACAACATACACACACGTTCAACAATTATAGATATACTAATAATGATGCAGTACCACTAGAGCATTACGGGAGATCCCAACACACAGTGATGATAATGCAGCATTCGTCAGTTGAAACATGAAATATTGAAGTCCTAGTTACACTCTTTCTCGTATATTTAACTATGTCTAAAAAGAGATTTTTTAATAACCAAACGTTATAGGAACGAAAAAAATATACTGAATTTATCTACTATCATGTGCAGATTTATTTCTTATTTTTGTAGAGCTATCAAGACTGTTATAACATACTGGGTTTGATATTATCAATCATAAGAGTAGGTTTAGTTATTTGACTTTTTTAACATTCATCGTAAGAATTGATTGCTAATTGCTTATTTAATTTAACCTAAAATATATTAATAATGTAGCCAAATAGTTCTTTATTGAGTTTATTATAATTCTAAGTAATTTTTGATGGAAATAAATATTTTTAAAGCCATTTGCGGCGTAAGCGCATTTTTCCATTATTAAAAAATCCTAAATTGCGTATTAAAACTTATGATTCATAAGTCAATAATCTATTTCTTTATGCTTAAATTAGTGTATTAATGCCTTAATTAAATAACAAATCTATTTAATTTAAATGAATATATATTTTAATGCTTGTCAAATGTACAGGTGCCAAAAATATTAATATATTTGATCCAATACATAGAAAAAAGTTATACCGAAGATTATTTTAACAAAGATGTATAACTCAACGTTTATGTCTGGCTTACATTTTAAGTATGTGAATGCTTTAAAAAAATATATAAATAATATGCCAATTGCTATAATAGTTCAAACTTCAGTTACAATTAATACTGAGCATATTTGGTTTGAACAATATTTAAAACGAGTTTATTTGCAAAACCTTGCGTTGAACTATTTGCATGGCAAAACATACACATTGACGTACTGATAAGAATATGTTATTATATTAGATTTGAATGAACCAGCTTTACTTATGCAATTTATCGGTGCATAAGTATGAAAAAACTGGGTCACACTATAACTACATACTTTTTGCTACATGTAGGAAAAAACCAGTTTTGCCATATTTTTATTAAGAGGTCTGTTTTTGTGATTTATTGGTTATTAATTTTGAAAGACGTAGTGTAGAATGTGTGATTATTAAACAACAAAAGGCAATACAGCGTTGAGTCACTTGGCTTAAAACACATTCCACTGTTTGTTACTCAACTTGCGTGTTTCACTATTAATTCGCAACTAACTATAAGTCAGTATTTTACTCTGTCAATTGATTTATTTAGTATGAAATCGTCAAAGAAGAGTGTTGTGCAAATATTGTGAATATGTAAACTCTCTTCTCTTCTCCTTATCGAATATTCATAGCCAGACGTCTTGAATGACAATGTTTGTGCATTCAAAGTATTCGTTGAACCCGACATTTGTATCCACATAACATTTCGATGGGCTATTAACACAACTACGTATCTACAAAAAAAACCAACACAATTTGTATATATATCAGCTTATTTTAAATGAAAGCCAAACCTATATGTTCGTATCACAACATTAAATATATAACGACTGGGAGATTAGGAATAATATTAATAAAATCGCGACCGATTGTCTTGATCCAGGTTTACTCTGATTTCCTGTATTGTAAGGTAAATACTGATTATTAAGTCGGTGACCTGTGTAACTAGTAATAGTTAAGAATGAATTAATACGTTGTTGTGTCTAAAAAATCCTCTCAAAAAGCTCCTCGGGGCGTAAATAAATATTATACGTTTTTGTAATAATAACCCGTCGATTTAAAAATACATTATACATTTTTAATTCCGCCTCTAGGTGTGGTTATTACCTTTTACAAATTAAATATTCGTGCAATTTCATCAAATAACCGACGATATATTATTTTTTTGGATACCATATCATAAAAGCCTTTATTAATTTGGAGACAAGTTGTATAATTCAATGGGTTGCTAATAAAAAAACTTATACACAAAAAAATCGTTGTTTGAGTTAAATAAAATGGCATATTAATAAAGAATGTGTACATTAAATAACACCAAACGTATATTTTTGCACCAATATATTACAACAAAGAAACAATTATATTTGTATATACGTTTTTGTGTTAGTAACCCGTCGATTTAAAAATATATTAACCATTTGTCGCAATTTACTGCAGATATTGTGCAAAGCCATATTTTCAGCATAAACCGGGCAACTTTCTATTTTTATTTAATAATTCTCGCACGTAATCTGAAATAGCACGAAAGATGGTAATTGGTGGTATTAGTTAAATAGTTTACCGACCAGTCAGAGGATTTTCGATTCGATATAAATTAAATGGGCATTTATTACGCCCTTATTCCACCCAGTCTCTTTAAGAATGCGCAGAGGCTGTGATTGGTGATACATTTTACTATGATAATTTTGACATTTAGTCTACAACCTTACGAAATATTGACTTAATGCTGTTATTTGGTTTGAATTGAATGATTTTAACCAAGGCCGTATAAAGTATAGAGGCCAGAATGTTAGACAGAATTCTACCGAACAGCTGTGAACGGTAGTCGTTCATTGTATGGGAATTCGGCTAAATTATATACTTTTCAACCATGACACAACTCTATACAACCTATTTACACTACGATCACAATGAAAAAAATAACACCCAGTCTTATATATATATAAATGATTACATTTTTATACTATATAATATTTTTATTTATATTTAATTAATACGGGCAAAATATGTAACAAAACTCGATTTACGCAGTCAAAATATTTCAAATATTGTTTCTATAACAATAATTAATTATAATTTGTACAAAAAACATTTAAAAAATGACCGGTAATCGAGTTCCAGTTGTAATATTCAAGTAAATTATTTTTTATGGTCATAGGGTGACCACACTTTAATAATATTATTGTGTATTGATAAAATAAATTGCGCTCATTTTAAGTAGACAAGCCTGATATCCAAATAAGTCCTGAGGCTATATTGTATATATGTACTAATATATATATATATATATATATATATATATATATATATATATATATATATATATATATATATATATATATATATATATATATATATATATATATATATATATATATATATATATATATATAAACACGCACCAACACCCACATAACATAACAGACTAGGTCCGGTTCAAACAACAATAATGGTCCAAGTGCGTTAACCGTGGGAACATTACTGGTTCATTCAGATCAACAGCCTTACCACTATTAATATTATTATAACTATTGTTATATTGTGTAATCACAGACTATTATCATCAGCAAACCTTGTTTTATAGAATATCAACCGTATGGTTGGCGAGTCTGCCTTTTATACACCGTTACCAACTATTCGTCAACTCTCTCCTTTGTTACTAACTAACTAACCAATGGCTCACAGGCTATCCATTGGTTGAATTGTGATAAATGTACATGTACAATGACATTAGATATTGATATTACTTTTCATCAAAATGGTCCAGATTGTTACAGCTTATTCAAAAAAGTTTGAAATTTGTGTACAGGACAATATCTGTCGGGTCGGGTAGTAATGTATAAATTTGTCAAAATTACTAATTAAAACAAAACAATAAAATCATACTGATACTATTTTATATATTTA
>JAGTTH010000199.1:0-18251 GCA_022606485.1 Agraylea sexmaculata | reverse complement strand
ATATTTACAGGTGGATGGCTCCAGAGTCTCTCTATGACGATATATTTTCGGTAAAATCAGATGTGTGGAGTTTCGGTGTGCTTATATGGGAAGTTGTAACACTCGGCTCGACACCATATCCTGGATTATCAGCAGGAGACGTCATGAGAAAGGTATTTTTAAATATATTATCTGAATTATTAGTACAAAGAATCTAAAAAAAACATCAAAACAACAACATTGAAAAAAAAATCGTTCGGCAATGTCGAATTTCAATTTATTTATTTACGCCCCAAGAGACTTTTTGTGGAGGTTTTTTCTTTTAAACATAACAAAGTATTAATTCATTATCTGTGTGTGTATCGATAGTTAAGATAACCGACAGAGCGGCTCTGCCCGATTTTAGTATTTGCTCTACAACCCAGGGAATCAGAGTAAACCTCAATCAAGATTATGGTGGGGGTATTATTAATATTATTTCCGATCTCCCACTATTAATAATCTATCAAATATTTTTTATATTATTAATTTAACACTTAAACACTTAACACTTAATAAATAAAATCCCTTATCGATCCCCGATTTGGATAAATCTGGATCAATATTTTATTAATGTGCCAGTCTTAATAAAGGATCAAATATTTTTTTTTGCTTACTTGAAGGGTCAAAGAATTTAATTTAAAATAAATAATAGTGGTAATAATATTAAACGTTTTCTGATATTATTTCAATAAAATATATTCTAATAATACACATTCACCGCAACATATATAATCGGATTACTCAACTTAATACGAGGTGATCTCATGTTTTGAATATTAAATTTGGTCTTTATCACTGAACGCATATTTCATAAATACTTGTCGGAAATGTCATATTAACATAATTCATTTAATAGTATTTTCGTATTAAAAATAAACAATATGCTTTTCTTCTTAGCATTTAATATATTAGGTATCATTAGAGACACGTGGAAGATGTTATTGTGGGTTGTTTATGAAGAGCCTTGTTATCAATAATATGAGAAACGACTATTTACAAAGAACACTAACTAACCTTGTTATAATCATCGTTATTTGGGATAAATATAACCTGAAGGGTGCTTTTTGATACCCGGAAATAACTAACCAGAAAGTCTTTTGGATTTTCTAAATATTTTTAACATATTATTACGTAGTGATTGAATTTAGAAGGCTTCTTTACGAAATTGATCAATTAAAAATAATTCGTTTATTACGGCCTGTCATTCTTCTTAATTGATAATTATGGATGATTTTAGTTTTTAGAGTGTTTTTGTTAATTTAAAAACATACGCATACATATTATTGTCAATCAAATATATTTTAAATATTATAAAAAAATGTCTTTGGACTTAAATGAAATTAATTATAATTTTTCTCGCTTTTAGTTCAAGAGAAACATGTCTTCTCCAAACGTTTTGTGTTGATCATTTTAAATTAAAATAATAATAGGCAGAATATCATAATTCAATATTCATAGTTTGGCTCTCCTGTTAGTGGCAACCATATTCTTTTAAGCCGCTGTCATTCCATATCAATCCAAATTAAAAATTATTGTAGCTTAAGCTATGTGATTATTTTCTTTTGATGAGATATTTTTTTCGAATTACCTTATCTCCCCTTAAAATATTCTCAATCAGTTTAAGTCCACCCTGTATATTTTGTTAAATAAATCCCTTGTTAATTAATCTCGGTTCTTGAGTCTTAAGATAAAAAAGGCTGTCCGACTCACATAGAGACGGATCAAAGACATGATTAAATACCACTTTGATCTTAAATTCTTCAGATAAAACCTCTTTTCTAATGTATTGTTTATGTTTATTTGTTTCAGGTTCGAGACGGTTATCGTTTGGAAAAGCCAGAGCATTGCAGACGAGAGCTTTACAATATAATGTTCTATTGTTGGGATTCTGCTCCAGCACACAGGCCGACATTTACAGAACTTGTTGGTTTATTAGAAAGATTATTACTTACCGAGACTGACTATATAGAATTAGAGAGGTTCCCTGACCATTCATACTATAACGTGGCCAGTCTTAGTGGGGAGAAAGTCTAAAATATACCAAGTTTTGATCAAAATGTGGTCGGTTCCAAATAAAAGACAATTGACAAAGAATAATTAAGGAACTCAGAATCAAAAGCTCCAGTTCACATCAAAGCGACTAAAAGGTGTAAAAAACTTTTACTTAGGTTAAGAAAACCATCAGTTAGTAGCTTTTGATTCTGAGCGCCTCGATTTTATTTAAATATATTAGAAAATGACTCATTAAAAATAATTATAATAATATTCGAATGTGGGATATTCAGTGAAGTGCCAAAGTATAAATCCGACCCGTTTCCGCATAGAGTGGAAATAGTAAATTTTAATTGCACTCTATGCAAAAAACGTTAGAAATCGATATACAGGATGGACTTAAATTAACTGAGAAGTTTTTAAGGGGTGGTAGGGTATCGCAAATATAAGCGAAAAAATTATTAAAATTGAAAAATATAAATTAAGTATTTAACAGACACAATACACACGTGAAAGTGACTACTGAGTACTTCACAGAAACAGCCGATTCCAAAAGCAGTTATTTTTTATTAATAATTAAAAAAAAAATTATCACCCTCGAAAATATTCTTTAAATAATATTATTTATTATCTATTTAAGTACGACCTGTATATTGAAAAAAAAATTGTTTGATCTAAGCACAACACTGGGAATATGCCAAAGTGTGTAAATAAAAAAAACGCATTAATCTAGTGCCTTTTTTTAAAAAATAAAAAAAACGAACAAAATAATCCCAAATCGTTAATTTAATTGTAAATAATACTTTTTTTTAAATGTTTGTATATTCGATGTATATAATTAATAATGCATTTATGTAATATGTACTCATTTGTTTTGTATAATAATATTCACGATATTATAAAATAATTAGTTAAGAATCAGTGCAATAGTTTATAAATTTTGTTGTAATAATAATGATTTGTACAATAAATGTATTATTTTTTTATTTTGATTCCTGTAGTAATAATTTCCTCAACACAAGGCAGAAAGTATAATACATTCATAATAATATCTTATTATAAATTTAAGGAATACTTTGTGAGATCGTCGGGAATGTTTTCTTTTATTTTGGCCCATGTTGAACTTTCCTCATCTCGGTTTTATGTATATTATTTCGTTTTGAATAAATAAGACGTTTTTGTCCTTGTATTATGAATCATATAAAACAGGCGGTGACTTGCCAATAAAATTATATTTAATTGTTAATATCTGCGATACAATTAACCCATTAGTAAGTCTGTAGTTTATTGTTATTGAACAGCCTTCTAAAGCCACCTTGTTTCGAGCATGTAATCGGAGACACTTACCGTTAATAAACCACCCCAAATAATATATTTTTATAATTATGAAAAATATTCTAGAATACCTGGTACAGTCAGATGATAATCTGAAATTAATATGTTTGTTTTTATTAATATTATTATTTAATTGTCTGTCGGTGATCTTAACTATAACTAGTTACACACGTCACCGACTTAATAATCAGTATTTACCTTACAATACAGGAAATTAGAGTAAATCTGGATCAAGACGATCGATCGGGATTTTATTAATATTATTCCCGATCTCCAGGTCGTAATAACCGATCAAATCAATTTAAATTTTTTTGACTTGAGCGGGATTTGAACTGATAACCACAATATTTGTAGTCTCATGCCTTATATCCTGAGCTTATAAAGCTTGGATATACTTTATTTGCGAAAAAATAGCCAAAATGCCAATCGCTTTTCTGGAGAATTACTCTTTCCATATATGACTCTATTCCGTTCTAAAAAATATGTGCGACATTAAAAAAAATATAATCAAACCCTTTATTCATGAAGGTGCATCATATAAGGAAAGAGAATATTTTAATATTTCATTACTTCGACGAGTGCTCCATTATCATCACTGCGACTTGGGATCTCCCGTAATGCTCTAGTGGTACTGCAGCATGATACAACAAAATAATATGTATATATAAACAAATAAATTAAATTAAATATTCATTCAAGTCCGAACATCTATGCGTGTTTGGCAGTTGGCTGACATTATTTTAAAGTTATGTAGTATATAAAAATTTAAATATCCTGCACCAGCTCGAAAGTATAGCCGCCCTGTCGGTGACCTTGTGTAACTGTAATATAATAAAATAGTCATATTAATTAATAACATTCAAGTTAGACCATTATTCGAGTATCCATTGGAATAGGTGTAGATAGAATGCTTGGCTAAACATAGGGTAATCAGAAACGCAAACTTTATAGACAGCCTTTGTGTTCTGAATTTTTACTTAGTACTATCATTATAATCATTGGTGAAGTCAAGCGTATATTCTATGTATCGATAAAAATGTTATTACACTATTGAATTAAAATTTCGTATTTGGAACCACTTAAATATTCAACGCTTTACTTTACATTGTATGGGGAAAAATCGCTGATACGAAAACTTCATCGCGTGTTGTGAAAGTTTTGTCGGTTTTATAATTTGAATCGGGTCAAAACTCCATCCATAAAAGTAACACCAAAGTTATGCATTATTCATTATTAATAAATCTATAAATATATTCCCCAAATGTGCATAATTTTCATTCAATTGAAATGATAACGAAGCAGAGCTTTCAACAGAAAGACGTTTATTCTCTTCTAATTTCGTTGACAAGTCTTCATTTAATTGCAATGCAAACAACTCGTTCCGGCGATTCAATTAAAATTAAGTGTTTTGTTCAAAACATCCACAACAAGAACGAAAATATTTTATTTTTTCATTACGTTGGTGATTCAATACGGATATTTTTTTGTATTATTATCCTTCGTCACAATTACGTGTAATACTTAAAAAGAGACGAGTTCACTGTGAAGGCTTCTAGATATTAATAGACAGTAAATTAGAAAGAAACCTGACAACAACAATTTTATTATGATTAAAGTTAATACAATATGCGATGTGCATTGGCCACCGCGCAGCTATTATTTGAAAAGAGTATAACACTAATCATACAGTGTTAAATTAAAGCATTATAATTTTAATATTAGATTGAGAGCCCAAAAGAACGTATCTAATATTCAAAACAACAATTCGTGTTCTTCAGTGTCGATATTATTCAATAATTCAATACGAACGTATCGCAGTCTCAGATTATTAATTCATAAATCGATCAGGTTCAACAGAAACAGAATTTTGTATACAAATCTCTGTTCTCTATTTAATTCTCATAATAAATGTCAAGTGTTCTTTTGTACGGGTGAAGTCATTTAATCTAAGGGTGTGCAGGATTTGTGTTACTTCCTTGTTTAGCCCTTGAAGACTGATCCTATTTGTCGGAAGAAGAGTTAGGCAAATGAAGATAAAATAGTTCACTTAGTCGCCAACAACCACACAATTTAGATGATAAACTTTATTATAATATAATAACATAAATAAATATTTTGTCTAAAGAAATATTAAATTGCTTGTGGTGTCTGTTTACATGACATATCGTCTGACACAAAGATTGAAAAATATACATAATTCAGACAAACATCGCATTATTGGTTCTTTTGAATAAAAATGTATCAGTTTAATAAATGATCATTGCATTTGAACATCTGTCCATTGAAATTGAAGGTGTTTCAATTATTTTTTACCTACAAGAAATAGTAATGATCCCTCAAATATTTGCTTCGCTGATTCTTTGTAGTAGTCTAATAAATAAATATTGTTTGCAAACAATTTATTTAGAATTATAAGTGAATAATGGTGGAAGCTGAGAGATATGATCTGTTTTCTACACAGTTCTAATAATCTTGGAAGCAATTAAGGTAATTAATAGCGTCTTTCTTCAATAGGATTAATAAGGATTTTATAATTGTAGGGCATAGATTGAAAATCCAACGTGCCTTTACAAAAACTTTATTTAGTAAATATCTTAGAGAAGAATATCCCAATTATTATTGAGATAATTAATATTTCGTATAATTGTATATTTTGACAGATTATTTATAATAATATCTAAGTCTTTAATTTGACCAGGCAATTGAAATCATATTCAGATTTTTTAAAATAAATTATGATCTCTCATCATATAAGATTATTTATTTTATGAAAAAAAAATATTATTCATTGTAGGATAGACTTTGGGGAAAATATTTTCAATTAATGTTCAGATGAGAATGTAGGCCTGCGCAGTGTATAAGGATGACTACAGCGGCGTAGAGCTTCGTAGCAGATATTTCAGTCAGTTTGCTACGCCACTCTAAGCTCGTCGCAACACTCGAAAGTATTCGCACGATTCCCGCATAAAAATTTGAAAAAGTTTATCGAAACACGAAAAAAATAAATTTGTTAGTAAAAAGTGCCACTGTGTGAATATTAAAAAGGCAAACAAGTTGTTTTGAATGCTCTATTCGTGATTATGATCTTAATGAGCGAAAAGTTCAAGTGAAATATCAACGATACAAGTTTCTATCGAATTAAAAAAATGGAGGTGAGTGAGATTCTTTTTTTTTTTAAATAAATTTACACTTATTAAAATTTAATATTCCTAATAAGAATATAAAAAACCGACAAATATCAATGAGAGAGGAAAAAATGTGTTTCCTTATAATATTTTTTTTTATATTTTTATGCACACATATTGGTTTGACTTTCATTAAATATATACATTCATTTTAATAAGTCATATTATAAAAAGAATATTTTTGTAATATAAAATTTATACATAAGCTTCTGATAGAGATACAACTTAGTTTAAATTAATTAAGATCTATAATAGTAAAACTGCATGTTTCAATAAAAAACAGATTTTTTGTATCAATCCATCGAAATTATCTTTAAGAACCCCACAAATTTACTTTTCTATAACAATGATAATTAAATTAAGATAAGAATGAAAAATACTGCATATTCCCATTGAAATAGTAATAAATTTAGTTGTCGATTCGTGGCGATAAGATATTATATCGATGAAAATTCAATTCCTTTAAAATGAACGGTGCATTATTTTCAACTGTAAAAGGTGTCTGTTTAACTGTAAATGGTGTCGGTAAAAAAACTGCATATTTAACTTGTACTTTTTGTACTTGGGCAAACTAAAATAAGTCAACGCTCGCTATGTTAAAGAAATATTCAGGTTATATTGGGCATTTCTTGTCGACGAGAAATTAATAATTCAGAACGGGCTATAAATATTTGAAAGGGACTTTTGTATTATGTCAATGGCTGATATGATTGAGGGTTATCATTTCTCCAAGTACATACTTTTCATTACCAAATACTTCGTAAATAAGGCCATTGCGTGTCTATTACGTAATATGCAGTTAAATTAATATATCCCCTTTTTAGAATTAAGTCTTACTAAATTACCTATAATAATAGAGGTAGTATGCTACTAAAAATACTCTTTTAGGACTGAAAATAAAAGCATTTTTTAAAATTTTATTTTATGAAATTTTTGTTATTAATAATCTATTATAATGATATGAAAAAAATATTCTGGCAGCGGTGGGATTCGAACCCACGCCTCCGAAGAGACTGGTGCCTTAAACCAGCGCCTTAGACCGCTCGGCCACGCTACCGTTGGAGAAAGTGACCATAATTTTTTATCGTGTAAAAATAAATCTATTATTAATTATTCAATTAATTAATCCACATAAATTACTCAATTTCTGAAATGATCAACTTTTATTTTATTTTTATATTTGTTAAATATTTTTTTATTTTTCTTGCTACAATCCACTACCCCCTAAAATATTCCCACTAATTTCTAGTCCACCCTGTATATTATTTTATGTAATTATGTATGGTTGCTAATAGCAGATGACCTAGTATAATATTAAAAAGTGTGGAGAAAATGTAAAACTTGCTCATATTGATGTCAGACATGATTAGAACGATCAATAATTTGTTACGATATCACTAATCACACCCGTTTGCGGTTAATTAGTTCATCTATGAGTAAGTTTGAATTTGGATTTTTACCCTACACATTATTGAAATAAACCTCAATTACATCAGTGAGAAAAAAATGTTTATACACCTGTATTAAGCCTTTATAATTTTCACCATTAATCCTCAGCATTTAATTATAAAGCAATATTATATTTATCAAATAATTGAAAATATATTTAACATGTAGAGTTATGTTTTAATATCAATCATGGATAACCTAGGGATGATTAATGGCATTTAATTAATTTTGCTTTATCAATTTATTTACAACAATCCCTATTTATTAATAGTATTTTCTGTTTACATTTTTATTAGGGTAGCATATAATTCTGCCTTACCTCAAATTAAAAGTGAGATTTATATATGTATATTTATATTATCTTATAAAAATTATGAAAAAAATATTCTGGCAGCGGTGGGATTCGAACCCACGCCTCCGAAGAGACTGGTGCCTTAAACCAGCGCCTTAGACCGCTCGGCCACGCTACCGATGAGGAAAATGGCTATAATTTTTCAACGGCTGAAAATCAAACTATTATTAATTTTTCAGTTGTTTGTGTGCGATAATTTTGGAAATTAATTTTGTACATCAGTGAAATTATATAATTATACAAAAATAAGTGGAAAAAAAACCAACAATAGTTTTATCATATTTAAATAATGCATACAAAACGTCCCTTTTAATTTCCCAAGATCCAATCTCTCTAAGTGTATTGATCTATAAAAATCAATCTTTTATGCACTATTAAACCCGTCTGTACTAAGCAATATATCTGAATATTTATAAACTATATACAAGTATCAAGATTTACTCAATTTGAAGACAAGTCTAAGAAACTTAATGTAAGTTTTGCGTTCAAAGTTGAGAGTTTACAAACAGCATCTTTTATATCTCATTTTCAAACCAGTTATTATATTAAAACCTGTTATTATTTATTTTTTTATTAAAGAGAAAAGTGTTCTTATTGTATCGTGAAGTTTACACGTCTCTTGTGTGAACTTTGACATTATTTGTTGATTATTTATTACTTATTATCTTTATATTATATAACAGGGAAACAAATATCAATTATTCATTTGTTTATTTAATATTGATATTTGTATCGATTTTTTTATTTATAAAAAAAAGGTTAGTCAAACAATTTGTCCGTTGTTTTTGTAGCGTTCCCGAAATTACTCCATTAAGCTTCTTTGCTATGGATTTCTCATTAAAATTCCCTAAATCCATCGTGTTTTTATTGACTGCGTACATTTAAGCCCAAAATATAAAAATACGAACAAAATTGTGTATGGAAACCACTAAAATTATTTTCTCTCCACTTGTTCCGTGCGTCAATTCAAGACTCAAGTAGATGTTTTGTAAGTAAAAAAATCACTTTAAATAGATATTTTTATGGAATGGAAAATACTTCGATGTATATTGCAAGCTTTTTTAATATTTTTAAAAGCATTCTCAGTGGAAAATCAATAAAAATAAAATAATTGCATTCTTTTTTCAGTAAAATTTACAAACGGTAGGCCATTATCATTCCAGCACGTGCCTTTAATCTCTTCTCCTCTTTCAAATATATAATGGAAGGTCCATCCTTTCCCAAAATAACTCAGTTGTCAATAGCGATCATTCCAAAAAATTCAGTGTATAGGAAAACTAAGCCCTGGTAGCTCATGAAATTCTATAGATTTAGATTAATCTTAGTCAAACATAATTAATTACCAAAGAAACAGCCAGACGTGGATGCAAAGCTAAGCCTGTCAAATCGAAAAGAGGTATTTACGTATTCATTTATTTTTAAAGAGACGAATTAGAACCTCGATATAACATACTAGTTGGGGTTTTACGCTCTTTATATAAAAGTAGGTTTAAAATACATTCATCCATAATTTATCATCATCGAAAATTGCAAAAAACACAAAAATAAATATTAAGTATAATATTTTATATCCAATGTTAGACTGCATAAGAGTATTTTTTTAACTTTGTTAATTTTAAGCTGTAAAAAAATTGTTTCAATTAAATATTCTGTACATTTGATTGGATTTTTACCCATTATATTCCCTTGATAATTTTCGTCTAGCAGCTCATTATTTTAAGATCAATCAGATATCGTTTATTATTGTATAAAATCAAAGAAAATTTGACAGTTAATTTATTCACACATTAAGGACCATGACAAGAAATAAAATCTATCAAAATTATGTGTTTATCTGTACGTGAAAAAAAAAATTTTTTTTTTAGATATTTCTGTTTTAAAAATACAGGATGCCTATTTGCATCACTGGAAATAAGTGGTGTATAATTCCGCTATTTAGTTTTGAAATTCGATAAAAAAAATCTTTTACTTTCAAAAAATATTAATAAGTAAGTATTAACTCTTGTACAATTGATAAATGAATAAATTTAATTGAAAATAACTATAAAATGTTTTCAAAGTGAGTATACAGCAGTTCATCGCTATATGGGTTAATTAACATTGATATATGAGAGCGAAATAAGACTTGTTAAATTTATAATTACAAGCAGGTATTTTAATTTGAAGCTCACTCGAACGTCTCTTGTGTATTTTCGTCGACCAATATTTGATTCTAATAATTAATTATTTTTAGTATGAATATTGAACCCGAATTTTGATAGGGAATTACTTTGTGACGTTGAATATTATGGTGTTTTAAATTATCTTTCTCTATTTTATATGAATCAACTTATTATTTTTTTACCGGAAACTGCCGACCTTTTTTCACCTCCGTTATTTTATTTCAATGTGAACCATAATAAAAATGGATTTCTTCTACAAAATAAACCAAAAAAAAAGATGTTTTCATCTTCGAATGTTATTCATATTGAATGGAGAAATCACATCAATTTATTATAATGCAATTTATTTAGTGAATAAATAAAATAAAATATAATTTCCACCATTTTTACATGGTCAATATAATAAACTCTATGAAGAAAATGCACCCTTTCCGGATTTGGATGGTTTCCGTTTTACGTCAAAAGTAATTTTCATAAAATAATATTACATACCTTTGAACCGATGGGCATGAAATTTTATGTAAACACATTTAAATAACTGCCATTCTTGATAAAAAAAAGGAAAAGTGTCAGCAAAATATTTAACAAGATGGAATATGACAAGTCTCCGTCAACTTATTTATTTTATAATTGATTCGTGTGTGAAGTGCAACTGATTAAATATTGAATCAGGAGTGTTAAAGCAGTGAAATATAATAAATAATATAATAAAGCAGTGAATAAATATAGATGTTAAAAATAATCGTTGTAGTAAAAAAGTAATTCATAAGATATCATGAAAACGCGTATGACTTCGAATTAAACATTGAATGGTTAAAACACGCAAAATCCATTTAATCCTAGCCATATCTCTAACATATTTATTATAATGTTTAATTGTAAATAACGTTATATATCTTTAATAAATGCCACGAATTAGTAGGGATCCAAATTAACGTATTGTGTTACCAAGTGAGGATTAATGCTTAAATAATAGGCACTTAATTAAATATCACGTAATGTTCTCTTCATATCATGTGTAATGTTCTCTTCATATCTTCATAAGTTACATATGTGTGGTATAATTTATATTTTAAATATAAATACATTTTTTCTATTGTTTTGATCGAACTTGTCTTGAAAGGTCAAAGATAAAAAGAACCACATCAATATAAATAAATCGTAGCCTATTTATTACAATTCCTTTATTAGTTATATATATAAAACGTTTAAAAACAAACCTATTGAATTGAACTTAGGCGTGTTTCAAAATTGACAGGTTATTATATTGTTTTATTTTTAGATAAATAAAATACCGGACAAGCGGTGTAAAGATAAAATGTTGTGTGATTTTTGGGAGACCTTTATGTGGAGTTTTTTTTATTTGAATCGTTGAAATATTGCTTTGTTTCATCTAACGTGCTAGATGAAAGTTTTTTAGGGGTAAAAAGTATGTTGATTGTAAGGGCTATTAAATAGAGTAGTGCATGTTTGGTTATTCATGCATGAGGAAGCTTTTCTAGTAAACCCTAAGATGTTTGCTTTTCTTTTATCAAGTTGAGCTCATAAGCTTCTTTGTGGCTTATTAAAAGCTGTAATTGATTTTATTATCGTATTTGTATTATGAGTTCGTCGTATTATTTTAACATTAAGATCAATTCATGATATGTAATTTAGTAATTTATTATTGTCTTCTTGAATTTCAAAGCATGGCAGCTGAGAGTGATTTTAGTGGAGGATTTAACAAAAAAAAACAAACCAACGTCATTCTATTTAAATAAATGATTTTTTAATAAAACAAATAGCAGTCGGCTATTTTTCACGTGTTGACATGTTTGCCTATATTAAGGCGCATCAGTTTAGAAAAGCCTCGACACAATGAAATTTAATCTAATGTTTTTTAAATATTCTGTAATTGTATTTGGTTTTCTGGGTATTTCAATACCAAACTAATGTTTTTGTGGAATATGCAGCAAAAGGAACACAATAAACATTTCCCTGTCCAATTGAAGGACTATGAAGACATGGAAAGCATCCGATTCTTTCCGTGTTTTATTTCACCAAAGTATTAGATTTTCCCTCTCGAATTGAAATAAAAATAAGCAGGAACGACAGGCAAAAGGCGCACGAGCTGATTGAGAATAAAACACACAACATGGCATTGTCGGCTGTAATAAAAGATTTCAAAATTTAATTACAACCCGGTGTTCATAATGGGGCGTTGCTTAAAAGCCTCTTGAGATTGAGGAGTGTGAAACCATTAATCCACAATCAGGGAGGCTTTACTGCATTGCTAACTAGTATCACTCAAGATAATCATGAATTTGTATCAATTAATTAAACTAGAAATAGTGTGCCAGACTACAGAATAGTCTTAATGGGACTAAATAAAGCAATTGCAAAGTTTCATTGGGAAAAAGTATTTTCGTATACCTTTTCACTTACATATACTTTGTCACAATTCAATGCAAGTACTTTCACTGTATTTTTTTGTAAATAAATGGAAATAAATAGGCATATAGGAATAATAAAAATTTGATTATTAACTATATAAAATAAATTTTTATAAATCACTAAAAATAAATCTCTGCTGATCATATTTCTAACGTCAAATTCTTTCTACCATTTATGATTCGATTTATAATGCATTAGAGAAAATCTATCTTTTTAAATAAATTTATGAAGTAGAATCGTGATTTTTGCACACAGTATGCATAATTTTGCATTCTATCCACAGTATTCCTCATTTAATTACTTCTTTCCTTCTCCTCTGAATAGGAACTAACGACATGGAAACGAATTTGCGCATCTAGGTGATCTCTTTTCTCCCAATTCTGCCTGTTAATATAATGCTCTGATATTGAAAAATCTGTTTATTTTTTATCTTAAGTAAAAAAGCTCTCACGACCATTCATATGCAAATAAACAATAATAACCACACCCAAAATATGTACTTTTAGTTGGGACTGCCAATGTACTGAAGTTAATTCTAGTTATCTGGATATACAGCCTAATATTTTATGTACTCATTTTACGACATCATCGATTTAGGATTTAAATGAATGATCCCAATCTCTGCATTCGTGTTTGTTATGTAATGAATAATTTCAACAAAATGTTATTTTGGCAAAATTCTGGCAACTCTATATTGGGATTCATTATTTATTAAAGACTTCTTGGTATAAAGTTGTTTTGATAATACACTCAGATATTAAAATATTTGTTCATGTGAAATAATATTTAAAGTGTCGAAAATGTACAATTATAATGATTGTGATGTGTTCATAGAAGGAAGTTAGTTTAGCTGAAAATTGATTTACCATTAACGTGTATCCTTAATCAATTCACATATCAACAGATAATTGAGTTTAGTTCATTAGGCAATATATGTTTGCAAGAGGAATAATAAACAGGCTGTTGATTTTGAAACTGTGACTTTGATAATACAAATATGTACGTCTTTAGAAGATGATGAATCCATCTTAGTATACACAAACTTTCTCATCATATTTAATTAGGAAACAAATTAAACTTCTATAAATTCGGATATTTTATAAAAGACACTGCACTTTGACATTCAACATCCAAAATTAATCTTCTTAGTATTTGCAGAATTCGTTTTTATTATGTAAACTTGCCACGAACGAAATATTTCGTCTAGCCATATTTTTATCTGCGAGTTACGAATTTATGTGAAAAAGGCCGAATTTTGAACAAATCTCACATTATTTATTTTAAATATAGAAGGGGTCTAATCATAAAAAAAAATAAAAGCCGTGTTAAAAAAAGGGTAGCCACAATAAATTATTTTCTATATCTGTATATACTATTTTTTAAATATATATCTATTTTTTAAAATAGTTTTTTTATATAAATAAATTCACATTTCAGGTCATGAGGCTATGTTATTTAAAATATTACCTCTCTTTATTTTATTTTATATGTTTTCTTTTCATTCGCTACCGAACGCTTGAAGGGTGCAGACCTCTTTCGCAGCTATTCTACTTTCTAAATTGTGAAGTGTTTACCCAACGTGCACACTCATTCCCGAGTTATTTCGAAAGCGAAATTCCCGACATCAATCAACAAAAATCAGGTTGTACCGGTTTATTTTTCAATTTCTTATCTATCACACCGTATAATTACAATGTCTCCGTCTACTTCAGTATCTCAAACATCAATTGATGGATTCTTCCAACCCAAAAATCCTGCCAAACGTCCTAGAGCCGTTACCCCAAATACAACTACTATCCCATCCAATAACAGATTCGCGTCTCTTAACGAAGTAAAATTGTCGTCTCCCAAATCAAAGAGCATTATTCCTCCCATTTTTCTAAAAGCTTCAACCCATTCGGATAACATCACTCTCATAAAAAAATTCACTAAGTCCGATTTTAACCTTAACTATAAAGGAAACAACCAGGTTCGCATTCAGACTCGCAACTTGGAAGATTTCAACACGTTAAAGGCTGGGCTTAAATCCCTCGAGAAAGAATATCATACTTTTACCATAAAAGATGAAAAGCCACAAAAATGCGTCATCAAAGGCCTTCCTCTCATTTCAACGGATGAAATCAGAGAGGAAATCAGTAAACTTAATTTCACTCTTCTTAACATTTTTCAAATGAAGGGAAAAAACGGACAGCCCACTAGAAATCCTCTTTACCTCATACATCTTGATCCGAGTACTGATATGAATATGTTCAAAAAAATTCAATTCCTTTGCCATTGCAAAATAAGCATAGAAAAGTACACCAATAATCAAAACACCACGCAATGTTTTAGGTGCCAAGAATTCTCGCATGCAGCAGCCAACTGCAACAAGCCACACAAATGTGTAAAATGTGGAGGAGATCATTCAACGGCGTCATGCATGAAGACGCCGGACACTCCAGCCAAGTGTTGTAATTGTGGCGGTGATCATACCGCCAACTACAGAGACTGCCCTAAACGCCTGAGATATCGCGAATTAAGGGCCGCCCCAAAGCCATCGACTGTACCGACGAAGCCAGTCATCCGATACTCTCTTGCGCCGCCACCGAATATCACGGGCGGTCGCTCCTGGTCACAGGTGACTCGTGGTCCAGGAGTTAACCCAGTCGTCGCATCGCCGATGATAATCCCCGCTGGAGGCCAGACCTGGTCTCAAATCGCCCGAGGTACTCCCCCTGCCTCGGCTCCAAAGACGACCGATCCATCGCCGACTTACGAAGCCACGCCCACTAGTGCTGATATGCCGATAGGAGACCTGATGACTCTTGTATTGAAGGTTCAAGAGCTTCAGCGGAAGCTAAAGACATGTCAGACAAAGATTGAAAGGATATATCTCATCATGGAGCTCGCCGCATCGCTTGATAATGTCTAAGGTTAGTCACTGTTCTAATATTAAGATTGTTGCTTGGAATTCCCGGGGAATTTCAAATAAATTCGACGAAATGATTGACTTTATGTTAAGAGAAAGTGTTGACATTGCATTGATAAGTGAAACGTTTCTTAATACAAATATAATTCTGAGAAGACCAGGTTTTGTAATACTCCGCAACGATCGAGTTTGCAAAACAGGGGGTGGTGTTTTAATCGTAATGAAAGACTCTATATGTCATTCGAAAGTTGTAATTCGTAAAACTAACTCAATTGAAGTAATAGCAATTAGTGTATCTATTAATAATAAAACTCACATTATTGCCTTGGTTTATAAGCCACCCAAAATAGAAATTTGTCAAGATGATATCCACAAAATTATGTCTCTCGGTAAGGATGTTATAATTGCTGGTGATCTTAATTGTAAAAACACTTTTTGGCACTGTATTCGCGGAAATAAGGATGGCCGTTTACTAAGAGAATATTGTGATAAAAAAGACTTTCGTATCCTTTCCCCCGAAAGTCCAACGCATTTCCCACCCAAAGGATATCCATCCATCCTTGATATTGCAGTGGTTAAGGGTTGTCCTTCTCTCACCGAAGTTGACGTAATACAGTCACTTTCCTCCGATCATCTCCCTATTGTATTTAACATCGGCGGAAATTACAAATCACCCAAAAAACCTTCTTTAGTTATGAGACGGCTAATTGGAACGCTTACAAAACTCATATTAACAATAACGTTACACTTAAATTCGACACTAACAACACAACTCACGTTGACAATGCAATCACTACACTCACAGATTCTATTAAGAACGCCGCCGCCTTATATATTCCTGTTAAAACCATTAACAATACTTTTAAGAACAAACTTCCATCTGAAATTGTGGACTTAATTCATGTAAAAAATAGATTAATGAATCAGTGGCGAAAGAAAAAAAATTGTAAACTCAAATCTGTCATAAATGCGCTAATTTTAGAAATTAAACATAAAATTAAAATTCATAAAAATGAATCCTGGGAACAGAAGATAAGGTCTCTCAAAACGCAAAATAACTCACTTTGGCAGATGTGTAAGTCGATGACTAGAAAAACATCCTTTATCCCTCCGCTCTGGAGCGAAGACTGTAATAAAATTATTTACAAGGCCCAGGAGAAAGTTGATCTCATCGCTGAAACATTCGTTAAAGCACACACATTGACACATAATGACACTACAGATAGTCTCACAGAACAAGCAGTTACTAAGTCAATTAGGAATCTTCACAACTATTCTGAATGTGAGATTGACGAGGTAACTCTTTCTGAAATCTCTGATATTATTCAAAACCCAAAACATAAAAAATCACCAGGACACGACAACATTAACAACACTCTTATTAAACACTTACCACAAAAGGCTCTTGATTGTTTGGTTAAAATATTTAACTCGTGTCTTATTCTTGGATATTTTCCAGATAAATGGAAAGCAGCTAAAGTAGTCCCTATATTTAAACCTGGTAAAGACAAATCCCTTCCCAGTAGCTATCGTCCTATCAGTCTCCTCCCCTGCATGAGTAAAATCCTAGAGAAAGTCATATTAACCCGCCTGCGAAAAACTCTGGATTGCGTCATTTCTAATGAACAATTCGGATTTAGACCGGGCCATTGTACCACTTCACAACTAACAAGAATCTCACAGCACGTTAGAGGAAATTTTAATAATAAAAAAAGTACGGGAATGATTTTCCTGGACTTTGCCAAAGCTTTTGATGTAGTCTGGTTTGATGGGATCATTCACAAACTAATTAACACTAACACTCCACCATATCTCACCAAAGTTATTCAATCTTATCTTACTAACAGAAAATTCTCAGTTGATATTAACAATGTTAAATCTGTACAGCATCCAATCCTTGCGGGAGTTCCGCAAGGAAGTATTATCGCTCCTTATCTTTTCAATCTCTTCATCCATGACATCCCTATTCCTCGTAATTGCTCCTTAGCTCTTTACGCGGATGACACTGCCATATTCACATCATCTTACAGATTAGACACAATTCGTAGACGCCTCCAAGCATCTGTAGACCTACTAACACAGTATTACTCTCGCTGGAAATTAAAACTCAACGAGAGTAAAACTGAAGCAATAATATTTACTAACAAAAGAAAGAGATCCCACATCCCCCCTCTTAATATCAATAACGAACAAATTCCTTGGCTCAAAGAAGTCAAGTCTTTGGGAGTTATCTTAGACTCCAAGTTGAACTGGTCCAAGCATGTAAAATTTGCTGTGGACAAGAGCAACCTGGCTATTAACACCTTATATCCACTTATTAACAGGCGTAGTCAGCTGTCACCCAAGAATAAGCTACTTCTTTATAAATCAATTATCAGACCGATTCTCTTGTACGGATGCCCAGCTTGGTCTAA